>JABFPT010000938.1:2799-16510 GCA_022817245.1 Nixonia krombeini | reverse complement strand
GCTTTTTTCTGATAAACGAATAAATTATAATGTTACGTTTATGACGAACATTATTTATCAACGAACTAGTAGGATTTTAAATATTCAGTATCGATTTTACAAATCTAATAAAAGAGTTCGTGGAAATTTAATCAAAATACGTAAATATGTAGTGTACGTAAGGTAATATGAACTTGTGAAAAAAAAATTACAAATCTTAGGTATAATGTGCGTATTTAAATGATCAATAATAAACCTTTTTTGTTATCGACTGTTCAAGTTTGTGATTGCTTCACAGTTATTTGAAAATATATTAGAGAAAACTGAGTTTATATTATTATATACAACAAGGAAGAATTTTACTCTACAATTTAGAAAAGCGCATTTTTCGTAGTATTTTTTGAATGAAAAGTTATATTAACAATGAAACAAGTACATGATGAAATTACACAAGTTAAGAAATCGAATTTCATGGTAATATGAGTCGTCTGGTGAGGAGGCTGGTGAAGTGACAGCTTAGTACATTGCGGCACTTGGAGTGCATTAGAGCAATTGCGAAGTGGTCCAAAGAGGATACCTGATGTCGGGTGGCAGGGAGAAATGCAACATTAATACACCTACTTCCGACCACTCTGCAAACCCCTCTTACTTCTGTACGTCACGCGGCTGTCCCGCTTCTTTATTATGCATTAAGCAACCCGTGCGTTGGAGACCCTATTTTTACAATATATTCTTCAGAAACAGTTGTATCTGGAGGAAATATCCTCGTATGACCTGTTTATGATATATGACACGTGAAGGAACAAGAAACGTTGTTTTAATATTTTATCTTTCGTATCATTGAATTTGTCACTTTAAAAATA
Source organism: Nixonia krombeini (assembly GCA_022817245.1). Taxonomy (NCBI): domain Eukaryota; kingdom Metazoa; phylum Arthropoda; class Insecta; order Hymenoptera; family Scelionidae; genus Nixonia; species Nixonia krombeini. Next base: position 15,668 of record JABFPT010000938.1, on the reverse strand, counting down.
CCTTAACCAACGCCGCTTCTTTCATGAGAAAACTATTATAATCATATTTCATTATAAGTTTCATTAGGAAAGAATTTATCTTCGAACACGTCCTACAAGACGAGGCAGTGATTAAAAGTTCAGCAAGTTTTTTAATAAAGTTCTTTATTCGCTCGACATTAAAATTACATATGCTGGGTTATATTCTCCAGGTTTATAATTAATTCCATACAATAAATTCTCTCTCTCGCCCTTTCCACAATAGTTCAATTTGTCACATTAGTCCCACTTCTCATTTACTATAATCTAATATTTTCTTCCCTAACGAGTTACCAGACACTAACGATGTGCACGCAGTCAAGTAAGGTTATATTCCTGTTCTACTCCTTGCATCTAAGAATCTAATTCTTCAGTAGTTAATTCTCCATTTCACAAAATTATCGCACCGCGTTCAGCAGAATGAGCATTACTGTGATGAGAATTATACTTGCATCGTTTAATAATACGAGTAACCATACTTCATTATACAATTGTTTATTGTTTGATATTATTAATAATCTAAAAATATTGGATAACAAATTCTTGTTAATGACAAAAGAATCCTTTTTCTCATCAACGTATCTATTTAAATATTTTACGAATAAGAAAAAGTGAAGTTAGTTTAATGAAATAATTGTGACATTAGTGTATATATAATATAATGATCAACGTTAACTGAAGGCATCATTTATAGAAATAACTTTCATCTTAGTAACTAATTAGTTTAATAACATAGAACGTACATGCTCTGCGTATGTGATAACGTTAGGTTATTCCTCCTTCAGGAACATGGTCTTCCGTTGATTGCAATGTCTTATAGTGAAACCTATGCACTTATCTATATTTATGTCTGTCTATAAAATCGTAGAACGATAATCGAAATTTATTAGTTTTCATCGTAACACAATATAATTTTATGTCAAACATGATTGCAATAATAAACTGTATGCTATTTCCTTGATAGAAACTGGATCACGAATTGCAATCGTAAAGCATAACCTTTCTTCTGTCAAAATATTATCACAGTTGTCAATGTTTGGCGTATATTTAACAAAAATGAACAGTTATCATTTGTAGATACGCGAGTTTCTGTATTTATTCGCAGAAGGTAACATAATTTTGGTCTGCAATTTGCTTTAATACATATCTAAAGAATAGTTTGAAAAATGAATTGAGAAGATGTATAAAAATAGCAATATAAAATCATGGAAAAGAAAATTTCGTTTTGTAAAATATTCACGAATTATGTATGATTAACAAACTATTAATTCTGTTATTAATCATTTATATCAAATATTCCTATATTTGATATTTGAAAATGCATGTAAATTTTATTACTTGCACCATTGTAATGTCTATACATTTACTGATTATAACTGAATACCATAATATACTTATTAAAAAAAATAAACATCAATTTAATATGTAACTTTTGTTTCTAACAATTGCCTTTCCCAGCTAAAATAAAATTATAAATACAAAACTGCGTTTTATTACGTATCACTTGAAATTGAGTATTTTATACGAAGTTTTTAATAATCATGACCATTATCTTGAAGTGCCAAATGTCATGTTACACTTCGCTACCAACAATAATAACCGCAGACTATTTTTTTATACATATCAACTTGTATTGTGTAACTTGAGTTACATACTTCCATTTCAATTAAACAGTAAAATAATTTTCATCAATGTTTATTCAATTATTGATTTTATCTCGTAATATTATATTTTTTCAAAATATTTTGCACATTTTTCAATATTCATAGATTGAATTGTTTCCATTCGTTTATAAAACTCTGGTTTACAAATAATTTTACGATATGTTTAAACATTTGCATACAGATAACATTACTTATTATGTTATCTGTATGTTGACGGACAGATAACATAGTAAGTAAAAATATTATGAACATTTATTAACAAACCATTAGCCGGTTACAATGTGCATCAAAAAAAGGAGAATGTATCAACTTTCAAACGAGTGTATAAAATAATCTATGTCTGAATAATCATTCTATAAAGTAATCTCAGATGAGATATTGAAGGTAATTCTTCTTTTGATACATTTATGTTCTTCGTTATTATACTAGTGCATAAATATATCTTCCCGAGGAGAAGTGATTCATGCCTGATCATACATGATTCTGCATAATAAATATACTCTTTGGTTAAATAAATCTTACATTATCTCTTCACGAAGAATGATAGTAGCACTATGTATTCTTACTTTAGATGTATATACATATATATTTACTATATAAAATATTTAACCTACATTTAATTGCAAATTACAAAAGTACAAATAATGGTTTGAAAATAAAATAGTTAAAAATCAATAATGCTTACTCCTATGTACATTTACTAAACATAATCACACATATGAGCAGTTCTAATTAATGAAAACACATTATATATATAATTAAAACAATTTTAAATAAAGAGAACAGAAGTATATGCATTTTTTAAAATTTAAATAGAGTAAAGTCTGGTAATATGGTCAAGTATAAATGTATCTTAATAATGTAATTAAGTTATTGGATAAACTACTCTACGCATGTTAATAAAACATTGCACAAATGTAATGTAGTAAGTTACAAAAAGGAAAACAATTTCATTTGTCATTAATAATTTATTTCATTCCCATTATAAGAAATGAAGTACGTACACAAATGGAGATCATTTATAACAATTAATTAACACTTACTGTATTTTTCATGTTATATAAATTGAATACACATTTACCTATGTAATATCAATGAAAGTTGAATCATTAACTGTGCCAGACTGTAACGTTAGACTATAATATAACTCGAATATTTTACGTGGAAGTTTACAATGCGTCAGTGGGATAATTAAATCTTATCGTCAAGTCGACATCCTGAATTAATATCTTAAAATCTTGCAACATTTTAAAATTTGTCCGAAAAATATATTTCAGAAAAACATCATCTAGATGATATTGTTCCAAAAGTTTGTTTGGCTACGTGGTATTTACATATGTTACTTATATGTAGACATATCAATTAATTTTATCTCTGAAGCGTAATAGTAGTATTCGTACTGTTATTATCTATATATCCTGTTATTACTTATATTTATTATCCACTGCCAGAACAACAGGACACTCGTTTCACCTGCGGGCAGAGATCTATGGATATAGTAAAGCGGGAAAAGACTGTTACTTATGAAAAAAGACTGTGTATTTCATCTCCTCATTACATTTTCATTCAAATTTTTTCTCTAAAGAGTAATAATTACATACGACAGGTTGTTCTTCTGTATATTATAATGTAAAACATATTGTCGTAACTGATATGTTATGGTAAAGTGAACGAACGAAGTTCACTGCACAAAAACAACGTAGATTGCAGTGAATTAAATGTTTTATGATATTCTAAACACTACTTCTGTTATATTTTATTATATATTTATTGAAATCTCCAAAAAATTTTCAAAATATTCCAAAGATATAAATCTTATGGTTTGTGATAATATAAATGTGATAATGATGAACACAATTCAAAGTATGAATTTAGTATTATGCATATGTTTGCACAAGTTTGAAAATTAGTTGTGCAGGCTGCAGTAGAATTAGATGTGTTAACTGGTGGCTTCGACCACGTACTCAATAATTTGGTGATTGTTATTACCAAACTCGTTCTATCAAGGGACAGCCCTTTGCATGGCTATTCTAATACATGCGTGCTTCTCAACATTCACCATCTATCAGCACAATCAGTGTCATCATAGTCTATTTATATGTTAACGTTCTAAGCGGGGTGATTACACGATCATGTAGGGACGACAGTCAAACTGCAGTTGTGGACCATCCCGTACTCGGTGAAGAAGGCGAAACTTGAGATTTGGTGTATATATACTCACAAAATTTGTTCTTTTCGTGCGCATTACCGTAAGTTGAAACATGAACATGATGTGTAAATTAAACAATTTTATACGGTTTTAACGCAACGTACAGTGCGCAGAATACGAATATGAGTAAAAAATGTGACAATGTAAGTTAACGTGGAACAAAATATTACAACATAATAAATTTTCAGGATTACAGTCTGGGATATTGTAAACATTGAAATTGTTATATACTAACAGTTGTAAGGAATTACATGCTTACATTTTTTAAAATGTGCACAAAGTTAATATTCATCCCCACGAACTGTCACTGGTCTTAACTTGTGTACGTGCAAAAAAGAGTGCTGAAAAAAAACGGGAACTGATATTTAAAATTATTTATGTAATCTGAATAAATTATAATTTGATGTGCAGATTTCATAATTTATAAACGTAAGATTTTTTATCAACTTTTGGTATTTATGCTAAAGTGTGTATAACTTTACAGTGGTGACATACCTATTTTATTTAGCACATAATATTTTATTCAGAGAATAATATTGTTTCACTTTCACACTTAAGTTTTAAAACTATTAACTCGTTATTTAAAGTCAAATGATAACGATATTTATACAAATGTCAATATTTATGTCTTCGAACATAATTTTAAAAAATGTATGTCTAATGCAAATTTCCTCTTCTTCTTCAGTATTAGCCATGAATGTGGCATTATTTAAATTATTTCAGTGTAGAATATCAATTTTATATCAGCTGACAACGGATTAGTAGTTTTTAACTCTAGTGGAATTAAAATATGTATATACAAACTTTTGATTAACTATTACATTTCTCATTTGCGGCAATGAACAGTTTGATTATATTAATGCCGCTCACGGAAGGTGATAAATCAAAATTTAATTATACGAAATGAAGGTACATAATCGAAGGTTTTCTTTTTTTAACAAAAATGAATTTCGATTATAATTTTCATTCTTATATAACATTAATTTTGTAATAATACAGTGACATGTAAAATAGTTTTCTGTGTACATGTTATCTTTAATTGATTAAGAACACCTGTTATTTATTTAGAGTATATTAAAATGTTACTTTGAACAATTCTGTGTCAATGTAATATGTTTGAAGTATATTGTACATGAGGATTAACGCTATGACAAACTGTGTTATATTATTTGCAAAGTGTAATTATATTATTTTAATCGTAGAAAAACAACTAACGAAAATTTTTGAAACATTTGTTGGTAGATGAATACAAAAAATTCCATTGACCCGGAAATTCAAAATCATCCAAAATGTACTATGGTAGAATACGTTTTCCAAAATGACACAACAACTACCAGAACGTATGGTAATGACAGTAGTGAAAAATCAAACGCGGAACCGGATCGAGGATCATGGGCTAACAAAACAGAGTTTATTCTGTCTTGCGCCGGTTATGCCATAGGTATAGGAAACGTGTGGAGATTTCCGTACCTGTGTTACCGAAATGGCGGTGGTGAGAACTTGAATCATATTTCGATACCTAAAATCATACAGAATTAAAATGCACACATGAAATTGTTTGTTTCATCATTTTCATCATTCAATGTTTTTGGATCTCCTTATATTTTAAATTACTTTCTCAATTTATGCAAGTTATTGTAACTTGTATACATTTTCACCTTTTTTCAAAATTCTAATTTACGTTATTATTAAACGTAAAATTTAACAATGTGTTGAGATTCTTTTCATAATTCTGCTATATAAAAAAATACACGTGATTGCACCATTACAACATTTCCGCACATTATGGAGAATTTGATGATCGTTTTTCCGTTACAATTAGACCGGAAATATTAATTTTTATATACTTAAATTGAAATCTCTGAGGACACAACGACTGTCGATTTAAATTATTTGTTCAGTGAAAGAAAACAAAATTATCTAATACGCAAACTGACGAGGAATGAAATGAAATTGAATATGAAATTATGAAACAAGCTTAAGTGTATGTAACGCATTACCTCCATCAAAATAATAAACTTTGTTAACTTGAATTTAGCTGACTTATTAATAACAAATTCTTTATCAATTATTAATGCAGTAAAGAAAGTAGAGAAATGCTTAATGCATATTTAGTAAATAATTCTTTTGGTAAAATGAAAAATTAAATTATCAAAACAAATTTCGATTTCATCAACAGATTCATTTCTTTGACTGCTTTTGGGGATCATGCGATTTAACGAATTAAGTGGATTTATTTATATCAACGTCCCCCTAACGTTGCATCTCTTTCATAACCACTGTAAATAAAGACATCCGGACTAACAAAACAGTTACCCAATTCCACGATTTAATGCTCGTCCCTCATTGTCAAAAACAGCTTCCTCGTAACACCTCGAACATTAGTAACAAGTGTAGACCTTGACTTAATACTGAGACTACAACCCACGTGGTTTATATTAATCAGAGCATACTTTCAAATTGTCGAGTGTTACGTGGGTTTTCGCGAGATTACCACTCGCGGGCGTTTCTACGCCAATGTACGCGAACGGAAACGTATTTTATAATTAAAACAAATTTATTTGCTTGTAAAATACTATTTTATGTGTGATTAATGTCCCGACTTGTGGTAAATCGTCGAGATATACAATGGCAAAGTTATTAAAGTATTTATCATTTAATAATTACGCGATTGTTGCATGGAAATATGATTTTAACTTACAGTTGCTTAAATTGCTAATTTCTTTTAATTGCTTTTTTAATTGCTGAAGTTTTTATGATTAACAGCCCAGCGCTCTCTATTCCAATGGGTTTTATACGCTCGTTTCAGAGTGGGAATCGGGTAAACACATATGTCAGAAAGATCTAGAAGTAGAATGTATTTCGTAAAAATTGGTGTTTCGGAAATTAGACTGAAGTATGTTTAAAAAAATAGTTCAAGGGTCTGGCTTTGTGGAAACCAGCCTTTACAATATAATATTTAAGTTATTCAATATACAATAGCACGTTTTGTTCGTTGAGCCAGAGTAACCCTATCGATGAGCCGGCCTCAGAATCAGAGATTGAGTTTTCGTGAGAAGTAATATGTAATAGAAGACTGATTTCTTAGTTTTAATTAATTTCCGAAAACAGTCTTCATATTGTTAATTCATTAGAATAGTTCAAGTGTTGAGCAGATTGGCGTTATGCGTGAAAAGTTGCGCATGTAACACGAAAGAATTAAAGTTTCATATCTCCGATTCATGTGAATTTTATCAATATAGCATTAACATGCAAATACGAAATATTCTCAAACTGTTACATAACAACATTCCTTTTCTTAATTTATTTTGTTTTTGTTTTAAATGGCATTATTTCCTTCTCTTAATTCAGCAAAATAGTTTTCATTACGTACATTGCAGGAGTACAACGTAGTGTAACAATATTTAGAGAAGTTTCTGATTAAATGATTTAGTTCCTGCACTGATTTAAATCCTCAACTCCTGACCTTGAAACTTTTTCATTCAACTAAAACCTCATACTAAACTATGTGTCACGGGCAAGAATTGTTCTTATGCACTGTTTAACGCACAATTTAATTTAACATCATTTGCCTAAATCGTATTTGTGCTTTATGTGTCACTCGTATTATATTCATCGGTTGTTATCATTCTCATCGAGTGTAACAAATATTAATAGCTTTCTGACCATTTTCAAAGCATAACTTTTTTTTAATCAAATTTGTATTTTTTTCATGTTAACTGTAGAAAACTTTATTTTAGGTGCCTTTCTTGTACCTTATTTATTGATGTTGACTTTTTGCGGCATACCATTGTTTTTTATGGAAACTTCTATAGGACAGTTCTGCAGTACTAGTTGTATAACTATGTTTCGAATGGGTCCATTATTTAAAGGTTGTACATTTTTTCTTTATTAAAATATAAATATTTACCTGTTATACTTATTACAAAATTTATTTATTGTAGGAGCTGGTTTCGCAATTGTGATAGTCAATTTTATTTGTACAGCGTATTATAATGTAATAATTGCGTATCCATTATTGTTTCTCGCATCGATGTTCAGGAACACTTTACCTTGGGAAAATTGTGATAACCCGTGGAATACGGACAATTGTGTAAAGGTGTGTTGATGATTACGCAACGTTTGACGAATAGGGATAAAATTTTCGGAATAAATAATAGTAATCAGTACCAGAAATTCGTATTAAACGGACATGGGAATGTTTACTTAAGACAACATTTAAAATAGTTGAAATTGCTATTTGTTTGTATTGTTAAATACTTATTAGATATATGTATTTATATGCATTTAATTGCAATGTAGGTGGGAATAAAACGTATTATTTCAATTTCAGCTTGACAATATAGCATTTTCGCGAAAAAATGCATCTAGTCTAATACACCTCAGCAACAGGACGACAACTCCGGCTGATGAATTCTTTCAGTAAGTTAATGAATTCACAATTTGAATATGTTTTAAGATGTTAAACAGATAAACATGTTGATTTCAGTAAGCATATTCTGGAGATATCCAGTAATATTAACGAAATAGGGGGCATTGTGTGGCCTCTCTTCTTTTCCAATTTGATATCTTGGATTATAGTGTATGTGTGTATATGCAACGGAGTGAAAACCATTGGAAAGGTAACATCCGGAATAATCACAAATGTTGATTTTAATTAACTGTTTTATACAGTTCTTTTCATTTCAAATCTTTTAACACCCGATGTGAAAAACATTCATAATAAATTTCTTCTTAAGGTAGTCTACTTTACTGCAACATTTCCATTTGTGGTTCTATTTGTCCTTTTTGTAAGAGGCATTACCCTGCCAGGAGCAATAGATGGAATATTATTTTACATAACTCCAAACTGGTCACAGCTGACTAATCTCCGAGTAAATACATTATTGTATATGAAGAAAAAATATTACCCATTTGTTAATTAATCAATCTTTTAACAATCTTTCCACATTGATAGGTTTGGGCAGACGCAGCTATACAAATATTTTTTTCACTTGGTCCTGGATGGGGTGGCATTGTAAATATGGCTAGTTATAACTCGTTCAAGAACAACAATCATTTGTAAGAATACCAAATTGTACATGATAATTTCGACATTGAATTTGACAATTAGTCCAAAATTAAAACAATGTTAAAGTATCAGTCGTTGGTAATTTATTTTAATCAACAGTTGTGATGAGAAACAATAATAGCATATCAATATCCGACATGGGTACTTTATCGACGTCCAATACATGTACTGAGTCGGTAACCGAATCTAAATGAGCATATATTATCAAAATAATAGATACAATATCGACAAACAATAATACAATAAGTATCACCTGTACTGAATGAAAAGAACATGATACCTACAATAGGCTTTGAAGTGAAACAATTAATATTTGATTTTTACATTACCAATCATTCCAAAGTGACATAAATTAGTTAATTTTATATACATTTCAAGCTATATTTGTCAGTATATGACATCATATGAAATTTCAATAAAAGGTAGAAGCAATTTTTTATAAACATCACATTTTATTTGTTTGCACACATTCTTGAAATTTTATAATATCCCTTTAATAAATCAACATTGTATGTACTGAAGTAGATGTATTACATTAGTTGAATTAATGGACAAATTGTCAAAACTGATTAAATATTTTTACTAAAAATACATAGCATTGAGAAGTAAATAAAAGATAATTATAATACAACTTTCTGTAACACTACGTACTTTGCAGAGACTCCATACTTGTACCTATTTTAAATTGCGGTACCAGCATATTTGCAGGTTTCGTAGTGTTTTCCGTATTAGGATTTATGTCATACAATACTGGACTTCCTGTTTCTGAAGTTGCAACCGGAGGTAAGAATGTAATCTAACAAAGTTTGATAAAATTACTCTGAAACTGTTAATATTTGCAAAATGATACATTTATAATTTAAAGAATCTTATATTTAAACTTTCTGTTGTATTTGTGAAAAAAATTGTTTCGTTGTGTAGTAACACCCCTTTTGATTTGTCGTGTACACTTCATAGTAATGTAACTGTATTGTATTTTATAGGACCTGGTTTAGCATTCGTTACATATCCAGAAGCTATTACAATGTTACCATTTCCACATGTATGGGCTATATTATTTTTTTTAATGCTTTATTTTCTTGGAATGGATAGTTGTGTAAGTTGAAAGTGTGAAATCTAGGTATTTGTTCATTAAGAAACGTATTATTTGTTAGACATTTTGTGTTTTATGTGGTCTTAAGTATACTTCTTTAATTTCAGTTTGTGCAAATAGAAGCTATCATATCTAGCATACTTGACGCATATCCGAAATTAAGAAAACACAAACACATGGTGACAATAGCGTCTCTCTTCTGTCTATTTTTGAGTTCGCTTATATACGTAACAAACGTAAGATCCTTAACTTATATTTATAATTCCAATACTTATTATGATTTATAGTTTAAATTTGTTAGATGTATTGTTTGTGTCGAACAAATGGTCCTTTAGTATTTATATACATGTATCAAATATTAACAGGGAGGAATGTATATTGTTCAAATGTTTGATTGGTATGCTGCTTCGATTTCTGTAATTTCTATTTGTTTTGTTGAAGTCATTATAACTGGATGGACTTACGGTAAGTTTACCAAATCAAGAATACATTGTAATTGTATTATGTTATATCCTGATGTTTACTTTCAATATTTAATGAAACATTCTTTGTTTATATAATACTTAGAATAAAACATTATAGGTTGTAAAAATTTCGTGAGAGATGTGGAATTTATGATTGGCGAAAAAATACACCCTTGGTGGTCAATTTGTTGGAAATATATAACGCCTATCATCTTATTAGTAAGTTTACATTATTATACACTGCAGTTTAGCATCATATAAATAATGTATAATATGGCTTGCAACAAAGAATAAGCAAGAGAGCCAGCGTAGTGGATTACCGTAAAAAATTGTCACTTCTGGTAAAGGCACTGAAATGATGTATAGTAATTGAAAGTTTAATGGGTTCTGATATTATTGTAACTGTTTTATGTTATATATATTTTTCTCTTACCTCTTAATACATGCTAAATTTTTCTGTTTACGTTAATATTTCATGAAACACTAATTTATTTTAGTTTATCTTCGTTACAAGTATTACATTCAACACCAGATTAACTTATAATGGTATTGAATATCCAGACTGGGCAATCGTAATCGGTTGGTGTTCATGTGTAATGAGTATACTATGTATACCAGGATATATAATTTATTACTTAACCACTGTTCAGGTAAGCACAACAATATACATTTAATTTTTATTTCATCACCTATTTTAGAAAAGAAGTAAATGTGGCTTCTTCAAAATATTGAAGAAATAATATAAATGTAGAGTACTATTATATTTCTTATTTATTCTATACTTATTGCTGTTTTGTAATCTTACAATTATGAATGTTCGCTTTTTAACAGGGAACATTAAAACAAAGGATCATATCTGGCTTGAGACCAAGTAAAAAATGGGGTCCACAAGTAAAAGAGCATCGTCAGGCTTGGGAAAAGTTGATAAAAAATAAGAAAGTCGGGAACTTTTCTGAGCGTTTGTTAGGTAATGGTGTACATGTTAGTAAACTTTGACAGGAAATAACGAAATGTAAAAATCAAATATTTCCAAGGTACAATTTTCATTGTTACAATATTTCTAAAATATTTGTTTTCGTATGATCTGTAAAGAAAACATATTTCCATGCATATATAAAAACTATATATAAGAACTTCTTTTTGAAATAATTTTAAATAACGCAACATATCAAATATTTTTTAAAAGTTAAAAATTATACTTCTTCAATCATCTTATATGATAAGGAAATTAATTACATGAAATACAGTGATAACTGTATGTAAATGAAGTTATCAGACACATTTATTATGTATCTTCTTATCAATTGACTTTCTGAAAAGAATACATTCAAATAAATTTGTATTACAATAATTGCCACATATCCTGAAGTATAGATGTATAGGATTGTTTGTAACATGTTATTGTGATATCTGTAGCTTTTTAACACTTTGACTGCCGCCTTTTAACTACACCACTAGATGAAAGATTTCATAGAAAGTAATCATTTACTTTCGATGTTCAAATACAAATGTTTAATTATTCAGTGGCACACTTTTTACTTCAAAGTATATTATAAATAGCGGAATTGTGCACTAATTGCCAATTTTCATTTAACTCTTACAATTGTAAGTAGTTGTGGCGTTACCGTTATAAATGACCACGGTGGAGTCACGGGAGAAACCGTTGCCGGTGATATACGACTAACGTGGCAGTCAAAGTGTTAATCACATATTTGTATTCAGTGACACAAAATAATTTTGCAGTGCTATCTCATGTATATCTGCATTATTCATTATAAATACTCATTTTTATTAAAATACGTTATAATTACACATTTCAATATACGATACATCCATTTAATAGAATATATTGATACATTTAACTAGTACATAAGAGAAACAGACACTATTGGTTTATATATCAGTTGCCTGAATTGTCTTCACCATAATTGAATATGTGTATTACTATAATTAAAAACATGCGAAGAAGATTGCTATTATTTTGCTATGAAAGAGCTACGTACTAGTAAATTGCAAAAAATTACTTTGCTGATAGAGCACAGTGTCCTTTTCGTATATAAATAAATTATAGTTAAGTGTCTTTAATCGTAACAGTAGTATGACATAATTGTAGTTCTAGACTTTTTGACAGAAAACATGTTTTATATTATTGTATCTCATAAGAAATTACTCTCCAATTACATATACGTTTAGTTATTAATCAAACTGTATTTTCTGATTATGTTTCGAAAACAATCTGAATTTACGTTCAGTAAAGGCCTGTATTAAGAAGTTTTTCAACGTACCTAACGGTTTACTATATTATAAGACACATTGTTATAATTTTATAAGTCGTTTGTATGACTTTTGT
>JABFPT010000936.1:8943-23572 GCA_022817245.1 Nixonia krombeini | reverse complement strand
AAAATTGCTACCTTAATGGCAACTAAGTAACGTTGTTTTTAATGATTTGGAAATATTTGTATTTTTTTTATAAAATTATTGCTAAAAAATACAATTTTCTCCTAAAATTCCTTCTACCTCAATTAAATATCGGAATGTTTCTTTTAATATTCCATTTTTCAAAATCCTCACAGCAGTATTATTAATATTTGAATCTTTTGCAAAAGGTGTAAAATACATGTAACAAGGAAAAAGAATTATCAAAAGACACTAATTTATAAACTTGTTTTAAAAATATCATTTTTCTAGGATTTATAAATTTCCTTAAAATTAAGTTTCTTATGCAATGACTAATAATTATATCTGATTACAAGTAACTGCATATTTGTGCTTTTCGATATATTACATATTACTGAAAGTAGATTATTGCATTGGAAAATATCTTTGCACTGCATTAGATAAATGATCGATTATTCAATAAAAAAAAATAATAAATAGTCACTACTGGTACATTTGTGTAATGATTTACCATCATGTACCTCAGTATTTACAAACCATTATGAACAATGTAGTGAAACTACATTGTTAAATATCTGAATTATCCATCGTATTTAATTATTTATAGTAAATAAGGAATTTTCATTAATGAAAACGTTTCAATATATAGAGTTTCTTTTTACCTTTTTTAAGGAAGTTAATATTTGTTTTAATTAACGTTTTTTTTGTTTTAATTTAATATCATTCTGAGTATAAATAACAATTGATCAGTGTAGAGTTAATTATTTTAATAAATATTATATGTAACAAAAACAATAAGTTTTTGTTTGTAAGTGAAACTATATTTATGTTATTGTTCAAGTTATATTATATTGTATAAAAAGCTATGTATATAAAAAAATTGCAACACGTATATGATTTATTAATTTATTTTTGCGTTACTTGGAAAATGCATATTCGTGCAACCTCTATTGAAATAACAAGGTGCACGTGAAATGTGAAAGTATCGCGGAAATTTCAAGTATGAGGATTCTTCTAATTGTAAAATTAGTTGTCAAAAGAACAGTTTACAGTTACCTATCAAAATGTATCGTTATCATTATCGGGGTGGGGCTCCGATATCGATGAAGGACTTAGGATGGGGCTTTCCTATCAGTCACCTGAAGTATATATATATAGGACTTGAGGTGTGTTCCAGGCCCACTAGTTCGTCTTGTATTTCGAAAAAATGTTTCATAGTTTCGCATTCTTTCCGTTCAATCGATTGACCCCACACCAGTGTTGATCATTTGATTAACATCGTTGATCAGTGTTGATAGTTCACGTCGGTTATTAGTATATTTCTCGGCTGATCCGTAACGAACGTAAGTTGATCGCGAGGAATAAGCAAAAGAGCAAGGAATGATTGTTCGTGGTACTATACATGGTCTTTTGTAGATAAGATTGTATGCATATACGTACCTGTATCGTCTCTGGAAGATCGTGGGACCTGAAGCAATGTTTCGCATCGTTTTTACATTTCGAGCAGATGACAGTGCGACGAAGACTTTTTCTACGAGAAAAGAGATAATTACATACATTTCCGGAATTTCATTTGAAAAAGGATAAGAAGATCCGGATAGTAACTATGCTTATGTATAAGCGTACCAGTTTCAGACAACGTTTTTCCACTGATACTTTACTTCGAGTATCGGTCCACATCATTGACCAGCCACCGTAGTGATATATTGTTACAAGTTGTTCAACCATAATTGTGATTTTTATTGTGTGGTTAAAAAAATGATACGCGTAAGGTTTTGTGTGTATGTACTGTTATTCAAATTCGGATATTTCCTTCAATTTCTACCATACTTTTTTACAATCTATAGATTTGTGGTGTTAACAAACTGAATATTTTTTTAAGACACTAGTTTCATGTCTCATTATAAGTGAATAATACATAATGAAAAATTGATTGTTTAAATCTTAGTTGGCACGTTATCCGACTTTTGACGGTATTCACTGAAAGCTTGTACACTACGACACAACTCGCACTTTTTCTTCGCGGATGATTAATCGAATACCAGTGTCAATTATCTGTGAAATGGTCATCTCACGACGATTCGATTGATATTTAGTTGGAAGTAAGGATCTCGGCAGTGAGCGTTTCTGCCCTAAGAACGTGCCAGATCTAACTCTTCCAGCTCAAAATCGATCGACAACTCTCCACTAATTTCGTCTTCTTTGCTGCGCTCCTTCGTCATCATCATCGCGAATTGAAGATGGAAATGCTTTCTTAAAATACAGTAGAACAGAATTATCAGATGTCAAGGCTTCATGGTTCAAGTGGAGAAGTGGTCTCTGCACTTTGTCTGAAAGTGAGATTCAACTCCTCCAACTTATTCCCCAAGTCTTACACTCAACTATGCTTTTATTACTCATTAAAAAACTGTACATTTATTAATCGAATTCGTATGTTTTACTTATTTTTGTACAATCCGATAGTATACATGCACGTTTGGAATAATAGATTTTGCATGCATGATAATGTTCCAAGTGAAATTGTTGTCTTTCTTTACGTTTTTGATACTAATTTATTTTAAGCAATGTGCAATTTTCTGTTTTTATTAGTTAGCAGTAGTGAATCATTAGATGATATAATGTGAACTCACTTAGAAACCGATATGTAGTAAATGTAGTTGCGCTTTTTATATATTATAGTAAAAACTGTACATACTTATAAAGAATGTAAAGTTGTATGTAAAGTTGAATGTACTGTTCAGAAAGCATGAGGTGAGGTAGCAGTACAGTAGAAATTATTTTGATATGATTTGATATTTATTTTACGATGAAGAACCATTGTATGTACATTACATTCTTATTTTATACAAAATTTTTTCTCATAAAAATTACATATACGTTATATTGGCACACAAAATGGATGATTTAACAACATAGAATTTGTACACAAAATAAATAAAAATGAAAAAAAATTAAAAGAATAAATAATTATAAAAACTGTAATTTGCTGGTTTTTTTCTAACTTGGTTTCCTTTTAATTGAAATCCTCGTGTATTTTAATATTATTATATAAATTAGAAGTCGTATTATCTATATCCACAATTTAACCAGATACTGCCAAATGTTATGTTTTATGTAAATTTTGTTCACAGATTTCCGAAATGGATAAGCAATGTATCGATGCCTTATTAACATTGGAATATTTGAATCTCATGTGTCAAGTAATACCTTCTATTGAGAGAACTATGAACAGTAGTATTTCTGGCATACAATTTCAAGATGTACAAGCTGACCATGGAAGCTGCAACTCACTCAGTAGACCTGCCATACGATCGGTAGTACCAGACTTTTGTGAAAGTCCACCTGTAATAGATGAACGTATTCATTCAATGCTCTTCATTTTCGACATCATGAATGTAATACCAAAGTGCCAACAAGCAGAACTTTTATTTTCCATGTTTGATGACGGTTAGACAATAATACGTAATTAATAATAATTATATATAATCGATCAAAGATTAAGTTAAGCATTTTTTGGTAATGCTTTATAACCAAGTAAGCATGTAATTTTTCTGGTATTCTATACCATACATATGCATGGATAATGTTAAATTGCTTACAAAAATGGAATTTTATACTTATAATATAAAAACCGAAATCACTATGTATTGAAACATTGCTAAACTGATACATGCATGAAAATAGATACAGTCAGTGAAAAGCGATCAGGCCTTTAAATGTTATATTTCATGGATTGAAACTTTATTTATCTTTACAATAATACAGGTGCCAGTACTGACTGTACAACAGATGAAGGTGCCAATAAAATTCTTATAGATGGATTGCTTGACTGTATCAGAGGTCTTCATAATAAAGAATTATTACTTAGTGCTGAAGAATCAAGAAAATTTACGGAAATGCTGTCGACTCGAGCACGTAATGAAGCATCGCACAAACTGTCATTATCTTCAGGTAAATTTTCGCGCATGTATTAAAGAAATATCAACTCTTTAACCAAATATAATGCAACATTCGACTTTTATTTTCTTTGCAGAAATAGAATATAAAAATAACACATCATCATATCCACAATGGAAATGCTACATCAAAAGGATAGGTGTCACTCATGTCATTGTTACAGTACTGCCAGCTTCGAAAAATGACGTTCAGTTCCTGCAATATACTCGAATCTACAATGATAATAACTTAACAAATAGTTGTAGAACGACGAATAAAAAAGCTGTACAAGATGAAATTAATAATATCTTAAATCGTAAACATTTTATTACGGAAGATAATAGTATAGACAAGAGTAATCATTTTGCCGATAATGCCAAGTATGGCCAGATTCTTCCTATCTACATATATGATTGTTCTCTTTCTTTGTTAATTGATGCTTTAGTTGACAAAATGGAAACACCTTGTGCTCGAGACATTTTCCAAGATCATACGTTCAAAATTGGAGAACAACTGCCAGAAGAATTTATTACTCTAAAGTCAATTGCTGATATACGATCATCGACTCCCGAACCAAAGAGTGAAGATTCCGATAATATACCAAATGGTACGTCGAATAAAATACATATATTAATTGCATAATTAAAAAATATCTTTTCTTGTACGCATATATATATTCAAATTTTTCTTTTTACCATTTCATTATATTACTATATCTGAAATCTTTTATATTTTTATAGATCAAAGAAATCTGTTGGAACATTGCAAAGCTGTGTCATTAGCTCATTGCAATGCTTACGTTCTTGCTGTTTATAAAACCTTAATTCTACAGCAACCGTTGAGTTATGAGGATATGGAGGCTGCAGTTGACCAATGCGAGGAAGCTCCAATTGAGATTAATATCACAAATTATTTGTACTCTGTATGTAAACATTTAAGATTATCATCTACGGACCCAAAGGAATCTTGTATAGGACAATCGATGTGTAATGATGTCCAACCATTACACGATTTAATTAAAGAAAAATTCCGCAGAATAATGAATGTCGCCTTTCGTCCAATACCAACATATCCAGAATTATACTATTGTTTACCACCATGGAATTCAAATAAAATGGTTTGTTAATTTACAGATGTATTGTAAAACAATATTATTGAAATGTTATTAGAAAATGTATTAAATACAATAATTTTCTTAGAGATTATCGAGATCTCAGCAATCTGTATGTAACGAGGAATCAGAAGATTGTGTGTTTCACATAACCAGTGGAGAATGTAATGTTAACAATGCTATAGAAATAGGTATAAAAATATGATTTTCTATGAAATGGTTTAAATAATAGCAGTGCATAGAATATAGAAAGGTCATTGTAATATAGTTTAATAATGGAATAAGCTATTTATTTATAAACTTATAAATAATAATTCATTTTCAGTTAATTCGTCGGCGAATAAAATAACGCGATCAGAAATGTATGAAGAATCAAAGTTATCCAGCTGCCATTCGACTGAATCATTTGTTAATGATTTTCACGCAGAAGCTGAAAGAATTAAGGATCATCCTCTTTTTCTTCAGTTAATTTGTTCCATTCACTCAAAATCCAGTTTTTCAAGCACCGCTGTCAAACTGTTACCAACGTGTTTTGCTGAAATTGCAAATAAACTTGAAGATTTTAAAATGAATCGTGATATTTCTGATTTAAAGATCACACTCGATGTAATACGTTTGAATCTTCCGAGGGAGGTTTTGGAGGTAGAATCAGATAACGTTGGACTTAGGAGTATTTCTTATTGCAGTTCTCCTGTTGGTAACATGCGGACGGAAGATGAAAGTAATTTGTGCAGTGATACAACACGGTTCTTGGTGGTTGAACATCTTCAAGATGACATAACGCATCTTCCTCCTTATCAGCATAATGCAATATTAAGTCTTGTAGAAGAAATAGAGTGGCTTCTTCAAGACGAAATAGCGACTGCTCTGTTGGATAGTCCTACTCCATCTGGAGAAACTTTAAGTTTCGTAGCTCGTCATGTAGCTGATTCAAATGAACGTTCCAGTTGCTGCATGGATAAAGTTCCTCTACACTTTGTATTCTCTTCAGATATTAGTACTCCAATATTTTTAGAAGAGTTAAAAAAATTAAACGTCGATAGATACTGCATACGACAAGAGGGTAATTTATTTTATTGCGTTAAAAATGATACGCACGATGAGAGTCATGTTCATATAATCAAAGATGATAGTATAAATGAAGAAAGTTCCAAAAAAGGTATATAATCGTTTCTGTTTTACTTATTGCTTTCATTAATAACAGTATTTCTTTCTCCAAATGTATAAAAATAATATTTGAATAATTACAAATACTGAATTATTTAAATATTTATTTAATTGTTTAAATGTTTCAATGTCATATGTTTCAATGTCATAATATGTGGACTTTAATAAAATCTATTATTTATATAGACGACGCAGATTTAAGAAATAATGTGCAACAAGATTTTCAATACACAAACGTGACTGTTAAGAAACAAGATTCCAGTGATCCTTCTGGTTGCCATTCGGAGGTGTCAAGTATTGGTGATGAACCAGGTGGCACTGATGATGGTTACGAAGGTGATAGCAGTAATTCAGAAGATGATTGTCATTGGCTAATCGAGCTTGACAAACGTAGAAAATTGTTGCCTAATTTTTGGCTTATACTTCTTGTAGAGAGTAATCAAGTAAACGTCTACTTTCATTGTAGGTGTGTAATTACAATACACATACCATATAACAATTGTTATATATATATAACTGAGTTAGATGAACAAATTTATTTACTTCTTTAAATAGTTAATTAACCGCAAATGATTATTACATAATTTCAGATTTTTAGAATTACCATCTCGAGAAGTTACCCGTTATCAGCAGGTCCAGAAAATAGTGATATCTGAGATAAAAGACATATGTCGACGAGTAAATCAGTATCTACTATTACGTAGTTTACATGATACGCGTATTTGCGATCCTCTTTTAGAAGTGGCTGATAATTGTAACGAAGAACAGCAGGCATGGAGAGCAGGAGAAGCATACAATGAAGCTACGACAGCTACGATTGTAACTACAAATCACAGCAGCCACAACTCGACTGCAACACACCTTACTCCTAGTATGTTCAGATGCCCAATTGTTTGGGAGGTACCTTTTTGCCTACATCCTAAACTAAAAACTGGTCCAGGACGATCCGGCATGTCGCGGGGTATAAAAGCTCTTCATGGCGTTCTAAATCGATTCTCTGTAAATAATCGCAGCAATATGTTCGTATACCAGGAGAGTAACGGAAACGTGTTCTACTTAAGACTTGATGAAAAAATAAGTGAAGGAAAAAATAGCTTCCAAAGCAAATTATCTGAAAGTGACGAAAAGCTGGTTGTTTCACGAAGTAGTAGTGTGGTTTCTTTGTCGCAGACACGAGGAGGAGGGAGAGGAGAAACGGGAGGAAGTGGTGTAGGACTTGGCGGTGGACAACCAAGTGATCAAAGCTACTCTTTTCACTTTAGTGACACCAGTAGTAATAGTAGCAGGCCGCGCGTGAGATCATTTGGTGAAAAAGAATCAAACGTATTGAAAAAGACAGGCGATTCTATTGTGCTAATGGTGCACGGAATATCCGATGCTGGACCCGAAATAAGACATGAACTTGTTCAGGTATTACAGAATCGATTAGATGATGCAGTGCTTGAGGTACTATCGGTTATGTTAGCACGAAATCCAATGTGCAAATTAACTCCAGCAGATGTACACTTTATACAAAAACCATATCGTCCTCCAGAAACTATAGTTCGACTCTCGGTTCAGCCCCACTGTTTATCCCATTTGAAAGCTTTAGGATATTACTTGAATCAAAACATTTTGCAATTTCTTTACATACCGAAATACACGGATCATAGAGCGCACTATCACTTTCAAGATTATTCTCAGCCAGAAGGCTCGAAAAAGCGCGTCGCTGAATCAGATATTTTTTTGTATAATCAGAGTCATGCCAGTGGTAGTAGGGGTATTGCTTGCATAGCAATGGCCATCATTGACTCTGCAGGAGACTTGATCGCAACGGACAAAAATGACATAGAATCGCATTGTCATTGTTACTATCGCCGCCTTCTTTTGCATGATTATCCGAGCATGAATGACTTTGAGAATCTTTTATGCACTTATGTTTATGATGAAAATGAAAAACCTGATGTCAAAGCCTTGATTGAATTTAAAATTTGGAAACAAGGTCGTGTAAATATTGAATCGTTAAAAGATAAGCTTCGTGCAGCACTAAGACACTCAATCTGGGATTTAGTTACGGAATATGTATTCCTACCAACAGCTCTTACTGTTCCAATATCTTCTACTTCTTCCTCCACATCTCTGCATCTTTCCTCTGATGATCACAAAAACTGTAATTTTTTGTACAAGGACAAAGAAGAAAGACAAGAACTACAAGATGAAAAACATGAAAAAGAAGAAAAGAAGGAAATAAATAAGGGACATGAAGGAGGTAAACAAAAAACAGAGCAAGAGAAGGAGTCAGAAAAAAAAGATAAAAAATCCGGAGAACAAGTAGAGAAAGAATTCCATGACGATGTAGTAGGAGTAGTACGAAAAGAAAAAAAAGAATTAGACGAAGCAACAATGCGCATGAATGAAAATGGGGAAAAAACATATAGTGATTTAAATATTGATCAATATCAATTGGGAGAAACAGGTGTGTTGCACTCAGTATATCACACTACGCTGGCTCGTTGGTTTCAATTCGGTTTAGAAATAGCTGTGCCTGCAGTAAAGAAGCACGTTGTTACCATTGAACAAAGACATTCTTTACCTGTAACTTTGCGCGAGTTACAAAGTCTTATACAAAGTTATGCTCCAGATGTTTCCACGAGAATTTTTGTTCATCGTGAACGGCAACCCTTTTTAAGAAATAACGATGGTGATGATTTATATCGAAAGGCATTTGAAACTGGAGAAAATGCAAATGTATCAGCATGGTTACTGTCAAAAGCCTCAGGAAATGATAATGGCTATCAAAATAAGTCGTACGTACCATTTGATTTTGGAAAGGATGATCGAGGTATTGCTATTGACAGCATTTTAATAGCAAGAAACTTTATGCAATGGAAAATATCACTTAGAAAGAAGCTTGATTCGGATAATCATCTTATTATAAAAGGTAAACTTGATAATTGATTACAGATATGTCGATGAAACATTTGAATAAAAAACATTTTAAACATTAGAACATGGTTTCATTTCCTTTAAATGTATATTATACTTTCTTTTCAGATCAAAAATTAGTACAAAAGTATAGTCCATTAATATCAGAGAATACATTTGTGCCAAGGCAAAGGTTTTTGTTGGCTAAAGTACAAAGAGAAGACGTACGTATTCAAACGTATTTTATTATGACATGAACTGCTTTTGTTAATAGTTCAAAGCAAAGTAGCAATGACATTATTCACCTGTTAACAAAAAATATTAATAATAATGTTGTATCATTAATAATGTTGCAGATTGTTTTATATATTTATAACTGGTCAAAAGAAAGGTATGAGAAGTTTATGAAACATGTTACAAAATTAGGTATGTGGCTTTCTTCGAGATCTGCCTTATACTCAAGTATAACCATGCAAAAACTGGGTATATTTCATCATCAAGCAACGAGAATTCGTGAACAAGAACAGCAACAAGTAAATTTACAATAACTGAATTTTCTTTACCTCTTACATACTTCTTTAAATTCTTACATGTATTCTTATGTTTCTTATGCTTCTTAGATAAACGATGTAGAGAGCCTTGCCAAATTTCCTCACACAATGCACATTGAAAAAGAATGGCCACTTCGTCCAAACAACCGTACTCAATTCGGAAAAAACGTTCCTTCCTCATTAATTTGGCATCAATCAAGTGGACAAGTAATGCGAGACGTGAAACCAAGTACTCGTTGTTTAACACACATGTGTGATCCAGTTGTTAAAGCAGGTTATGAATTTCAGGACGTACAACATTCTGAAAAAAAAGCGAAAGGTATACTGCATATTTCATTAATTTAAAAAGAAACACTCATTTTAGAGAATGCTTATGAGTTAAATATCAAGTATTGTTACATTTATATTACTTTCAGATGATTTCAGTAGGCTATACACTATGTGGCAAAACCGAAATACTGTTTCAAATATGCCTATATCTTTAATTACATTGAACACATTTAAGCAACATTCTCGTTTAATACATTACTGTCATACACCTTTGTTATTCTTACCAACGTGGAGATTGCAATCGGCCGCTACTAGAGACCATTCTTTAACTCCATCAACTTCACAGCAAATTTCTTCCAATGTCTCTCAATACAGTGCAAAAAGCAAGAGTCAATCAGTAAATGTTCATGTCGTCTCTGCATGGCACAAAGAGTTGTGCAATTCTATTATGTCCGAATATAAACAATATCTACAGATTCTTGGTTTCAATCCTATTCATGTCGAGTCACAAGGAAAAACGTAAGATCTCTTGTAATTTCATGAAACTTTTTGTACTTTGTACTTAATATTTTTATCCTTGATTACACATACTACCTAACGTTATAGAAGTGGAGAATTAGATGAAAAACAAGCCTTTTATTTGCAAAAATCAATGCTTGGCGGTATGTTATTATTTGATATTCATCTGTCAGCACCATTTTTCACAGTGACATTACGTGTTATCGAAAGTAGTCGTCTACAAACTAAATCAAGTAGCGCATTAATTAATCAGGTAAATATATATACATATAACTTTTATTGTTAATTTCGGTATATAATGTTAATCTACAAATTGCTCTTTATAACAATTTCCTCTGATTTTATTTAATGTATAATACCACTGAATCACTATGAATCATATACAATAATAAAACGTTTTTCCGACAGTTCATGTTAAGCTTCTTAGATGCTTGTGAAAAGATAAAAATCAATATGCACTTGCATTCGTTTACTTACGACTTTCACTTAAGATGTATACATTCGTATATCGCCGGAATCGGCCATTGGTCTTTACAGCATGGATATCATCTTACTCACTTTCTAGATGATTTTAATAAATATTATAGTAAAGCACCTAATTATGCTAGAAATTTAGCCTATAGTGGTACGTATTGTTTGTTGTTAAATTTAAATTGAATGCATTGATGTAATTATTTTTTACTTATTTTCTATTATGATATTGCAGGTGTTATAAAAGTGAATGAATTAGCTGTGCCTGCGAGTACATTATATTCTTATTTATTATCGAATCAAAAAATGTACGGTATGCAAGTCTTTAGTATGTGCAATGATTCTGAAAATGCCGAAGACAACGAGTACGTGTTAGTTAAGCTACAAAGTACTCCTTTAATCAGTTACTGTGATGCACAAGACACAAAATATACGGACGATTTCGATGTAGCGTTAATTGTGTCGTGTTTGGATGAGCAACCTTTCTCGACAACGGATAGTTACGAAATCACACTAAAATATTATCTTATGTTGACAAGTAAAAGAGAACTGTATCCAAAACGAGAGGTAGAAGATAATAAATTGGGCAAATTTCGTACTGTGTATAGTGTTGTCAAATCGATGTCGACGAATTCACAAGGAGAGAGCCCTATGGAATCTGGTCCCAACTCAACAGCGACGACGACGATTACAACTAACAAGACACAGACATTCTTAACTTCCTCATCTTCTTCAAATCAAACTGTAACGTCATCAAAGGAGGAGGATTGTGCTAGCGGTGACAATAGTGATAATAAAAACGAAAGCAATAATGATAGCAATGATGAAAAATTGTATCCTGAAATTAATAACAAGAGTTCTGATAAAACATTAGCTCCAACGCCACCGCCTGTACCTGATTCCCCGTTGTTGTACCATCGTCAATCCCAACATCAACACCATAATCATCATCACCAACAGCACCAACACATTATTAATACATCCTCTTCAAATACTTCAAACTTGATGCAAATAAGACAGGAATCAATAAATTATTTAGGATATTATTCTTCACATGAACAACTCATGCAGCAAATGATTATGTCGCAAGCACAAGCAGCACGAGAGCATATTACAAATATGATTCAACAAGGTGCCTTGCACTGCAGGTGAGTTTTCATTGTGATGTTATCGAAAATTATAATATAGATTGTATTACATCATGCGGTGTCATGAATTTTATTCTTTTAGAACACACTTGTTATGGAACAAGTTATTGGAGAATCGCACGACAATGACGTATGCAGAATTTACAGAATTACGTACACTTGCTCTGGTCGAACCTCTATCAAGTATCGATCCAAGATTAAGTATTTTCGTTAATCAACCAATATCTTGGTACCAGGCCTTAGCTAAAGTTTTGCAAAACAAATACCAAGAATATCATAAACAATTTAATGCTCCTGATGGAAACATAATACATCATCTTATTCTACATCCCAGTTATGTTCAAGCTTTTATGATGTTGACTATTGATCTTCATACGCCCAGAGGTGTAAGTTCAATGCTATTGCTAATGTATACCATTTATGATTTAGTATATTATCATATGAAATAAAAATTGTTTGTATGATTGGAATAATTAAATATTATTATTCTGTACTTGTAATACAGGAATGCTATTTCTTTTAGGAATTGTATGCAGTTTATCGCAAAACCGCTGAAATCTCTAGCTTCCCATTTAGTATTGGAGATATTTACAGTTTGGTTGAAGGATTTGTCAACGTGTGCTGTTTTCACCTATGGTCAGGCTTATACAGTTAATCATGACCATTTACGAGAGTTATGATAAACGAGTCATTTTATAAGAATTACTAATACTATGAACTGAACTCACAAATGTACTCTTAATCTCGTAAATGTACAGAATATTGAAAGAAATCAGAAGTGTATTAAGAAAAAGAGGCTATTACGAAAGTAAATATCGTATTATTACTGTCACCGCAGAGTACAATAATCGCGTAGCACTGTATAATAATATAAAACGATAAAATTTAACGTGATCTACAGCGCTAAAAATGAACCGAAGACTAAGTGTATATTCTTCATGTAATAAGTGACGATTTTTGAATGAAATTATCAAATTATTTTTTTAATATGTGTGTATACACGAATGCACATGTATATAGTTCAATATAAAAAACATACAGTTTAGCTTGAATTACATTATTTTAGTAAGCTAATTTTAAATGTATTCTTTAAACTGGATCAACATAAATTGATCTATTGTTGTCTTATAAGAAATATTTGATTTGTTACATGTATTGTTTAGGTAATGTTCATGTCATTATGAACCGTTAGCTAAGTGTACATATGACATAGACTAATGAATACTAATATGTGTAAGAAATGTATATAATGAAGCTAAGAAGGTTAATATAAATACTCCATAACTAAAATAGATATATGTTCGTTATAAATATTGAATTTTTATCATGTACATTTTTACACAGTTTTATATCTCATTAAAAGAAGCTTTGTTTTACTTTGAATATACTTTGTACAGATGTTAAATAAATGTATTTTGTTACTGAAAATATGATGTAACAATTATTCAGTCACGATAATATTTTGATTGTACGTAGAAAAACATACAATTTTGTTACATTTTTTTTCTATTCTTACAGTTTTTTATAATACGTTATAAATTATTATTATATTGATAACAGACGAAAAATAATAAAGAGAGAAATGAAATAAATACCTTATACCGGTGTTAAAATATAATTACGTTGCATAATGAAATTAACATTTAATTCGTAACATGTGTACATACTTGGAATATTGAAAGTACAGTTCAATGGATTCCAACAGAAATTGTTTAGAAACGACTGGTAGTAGCGTATGCTTGACAAGTAACATTCCAGTATAAAATAAAATAAAAAATTATGCTAATAATATTAATGATTATGAATCTATCACATTGTGTCCTACTTGATTGAATAATCTGTCCTTAATGATTTGTGCCATTAGACCATGTATTACTTCGATTGTTGTTTTGCAACTATCTCTAGTTGCCTTAACGAGTTTTTCAACTGTACTACGATCATGTGGCTCTATTCCGCCTAAAACAAATCCTCGACATAGCGCTGCTTCCGATTGTTCTAATTTATCCGATAAATCAAAAATTTGTCCAGTTGTGTAATCGGCATTCGTTAAAAGGCTAGAGGAACTAAGAGTATTGACCCAGTACTTATTCCACAAAGAATCCAATAATCTTCTGTCGAGTGAAGATTTAAAATACGATACTTCTAAAGAGTAGTATTGTTTACAATGCACACCAAAATCTTCAATCTTATTCAATGGTATTGTCTGATATTCTGAAGGCTCTTCATTTGCTGGCTTATATCCCTAAAAAGAGCAACAAAAGAAATGTCAATTCTGAATAATAATACATTAAATTACTTATATTCTTGAAAATATAAGTAAAAGTTATTTTTTACTGTTCTTTCATTTCGTTTTGTGGATATGATATTTATCATGCTGTTATTACAATAAACAGTGAGAACTGTAGTGATATTCAATAAGTCATGACATGACAATGATATCAACCAATTAATAAATTGCAGTACTCATAAGCACCTTAGGGTATGTACGGAAGGCTCCAAGACAGACTTTACCAGCAGATATTGTTCTTACTGGATCAATGACAATAGCTACAAAT
>JABFPT010000934.1:14972-31965 GCA_022817245.1 Nixonia krombeini | reverse complement strand
GCGGGTGGAAAGGCGGAAGGGGGAGATTATTGTTGAGTCTTTTTTGCTCCTGTTTGCGGACCTAATTGTAACCCTGCCGGGATAATGTCCCGGAAAGGAGATCAATCGCCCGGCGGTTGTAAAACACATCCTTGGTACAATCCGGACAAAATTCCCGTTGCCCCCCCCCCCCCCCCCCCTCTTACCAGCGCCAGCGATTGCCAAAAATTTCGCAAAGATAAACAAAATTCTGTTCGGCCGCGCTAAATTGCACAGGTTTTACAAACATTTGCCTTTTTTCCGCGTCGTGGAAACAGGAGGGGAAAGGAGGGTCGGTTTTCACTGTCAAAAAGTGGTAGTTCCAGTCGCGCCTCTTTTGATGCTCCGCGGCGCTAGTCAGACCGAACTTTGCCTCTCATTACGGAAAAAATCAATGCCGCAGACGACTTTATTATGTGGCGAGACTTCGCCGAAAAGCCGCCTTTGACGCCCGATGCGACGGCTTACATTTGGCGCGTTTGAGGCTCTTCTTTCACGTGTCGCGACGAAGAGGATATTCCCGCGACGGGCCTTCGCTTTTCGGCCGACGCGGCGACTGAAAATTACTCCCATGACGTTTCTTGCCGAAAGGCGTTTCGCAGTTTCACAACAGCCTTGGGGATGAATTTAGAACCGCATTGATCGCGAAGTATCGAGCTTCGACATCAAGATTGTTACTTTGCAGTACGTCTGTAGTGCAAACTGGAAAATTTTAAAGGGCTTCTGTGATTGAAGGTGTAAGAATAGGGTTTCGAGTACGATTTTCTTTTGCGAAAATGCTTCCGCAGGTATTCCCAGCTCCACGACCATTGTTCGCTCTTCGCTTTGAGAAATGATCTACGACGTTAAAAGTACAATTTTTTCGTTGTCCATGTTTCACAAACAGTACTGAACTAAAACAAAAAAAGAAAAAGAACAGTTTGTGGCATGTTAATAATTCAGGGTCGAATGTCTGAAACGTGGAAATTAAAAACGGATTTTAACTGGGACGAATAATTTGGAATACTGACATTTCCTAAAATGGCTAATCAATGAAAGAGTCAAACTGTTAAATTGCAGGAGCATCAACATTTCACGAGCAAAATCGACATATGTATTTCATGTTTGAAAAATACTTGTTTTCTTATGCCCATTGATTGTCCACGATTGCAAAGTTTTCTCCACTTTCTCAAAAAATCTATATATATCTGCCAAATACGACACCTCGGGATAAGAATATTTTTTGCTTTTACAAATGTTCGTAATGGTAACTTAATAAAGGTAATTAATTCTTAAGATAATCTGTACGCGTGGAACAATAACGTTAAATAAGAGTGCTACGAAAAGTATATTTACCTTCGCAAACGTCTGATTGTACCACTGTGATATGTCGATAAAAGATACCTGCGATAACGATTTTCTATTCAACTCGTAATCCGTCGATATCTCATGAATCATCATTCGTTGCAGATTCCTCGTGCACGTTTCCAAGCGAGTGGTCAGGCGAGTGGTTTCAGTCGGCTTTGCCGACGGTCGTCGTAAACAGCACCTCGTTCGACAATAAAACATGCATAGAGAAGAAGGCGGAGGACACATACGTGGTATACGACAGGTGAGCGTTGTTTCCACCAGACTACGTTTTCCAGCCACCCTTTGTTTCCCCAGCACTGAGAAAGATTGTGTTCTCGTTACAGGTCGCCCACGGAAATGTGCTATCGCTGCATGATCATCAATTATCGGCACAGGAACGTCATACAGTACCGGGAGAGTAAGTGCATTATTAAATTGACTCTTCCCATATCGATGCGTGTCATCGTCGGCTGGGCGAAAAATTGCTCGTCGAAAGTCCCTTTCCCCTTATCGCGTACTATTTCCATTTTGCGTTTTTCTCGTCCCGTCTAAGCCACTGCGCGAACACATTTAATTAATTTGGTCATCGGCCTAATTAACGCGATTAATTGCCGCGATTTTGCACGTTTAATGAACGCGATTAATTTACACGATTCTTTCCTCGGTGCAACAGGGAATTTCTAGCGGGGAACTGCGGAATAAGACAATTATTAATACGTGTGCAGTGGCTGGTACGCGAGTCGATACACCCCTATGAAATAACCATGGATATATTGTCTCCGAGGTAGACAGGTGCACTAATGGATTATCAATAGAGGTGTGCCTCGCGCGTTGATGCTGCGAGCGGATGGGCATGGACGAATGTTTGCTCGCTTGAGTGATGTCTATAATGGGCCGCTGTCGCTCTCTATGACGCGGACGTGTGTGCACACATGTCGGAATTAGCCGCGAAAAGTATACAATCGCGGGGCGAATCGATACGCGATGATACCGGCGAGTCCATCCATCGTCGGAAGGTCAAGACTCGGCGCGAAACCCACGTGCCGAATTTTCGTTCATTCTCTACAATTTCACATTTAATTTGATAAGTCAATTTCACACATATATATATGTGCGTGTGTATATATATGTATATTAAGTCGGACGTGACTTTCCGCCTCGGCTGTAATTTTCAGTCGGATTTATTCAGGAGTAGCGATCGGTTAAGTGACAAAGGAAATTCGATAAAAAGATTTGCCAAAGTTTGGCCAGAGTCACCGCGCAGCTTCATTCCTTATTCATTCTCTTTAATTCTTCACTCCGGCCCTGAATTCTGAATAGGACTCCGAGCATTAGATTAACACTTGATCTAATGATCAGCTCTTAATTCAATTTCAGTCTCGTCTAACGAGCCGATTAAATTCTATTTCGGTTCAGACGCGAAACTATTTTTACGGCTTCTTAAAGTATTGTCGCGAATGCGCCGTCGAGTAATCATCGTTTATTCAGATAAGCCGAACTTTATCAATTCCGAATCGCGGGCTCATCGTCGATTATACCGCGAAGAATATGCGGAGCTGATGACGATGACGATGCCAGCAGTTCTTTCCATCCCCCGCAAGCAAACGGCGTTTCTTCATCGAATATTGTGACATTTGTCGGCCCACACTGAAACGTTTTATTGCCGCAATACGATAAAACCACCGACGCGACGCGGACGATTCTATTGCACAATGATGATGATGATAACAATAATAATAATAATAATTGCATGATTTGTCCACAGTCGTCGCGAGCCATCGAACGCTTGGTGGTGAATAATTTTTGCATACTGATTCTGCAATAAGACTAAATGTCATCATTTGGAATTCAAATTGCAACAACCGTTGCGGAAGCAACAATTACCTTTCTTCTGGATCGATTAATCGGCGATGGCCGGAGGCCGCGTTAAATTCGCGATTACGCGGAACAACAACTGCGTCGGCGGGGACGGGGCGAAAGTTGAAAAACAAGCTGTTGGCGAGCGATGATATATTTCCCGGGAAATGTTAATGAAGTAATTTGAATGATGGAAACGGCAAACCCCGAATGAAAGACAATGTCCCGAATTAGACAACATTCTCTGGCAGTGTCTGGCTACGCTGCGTGTTGCACGCACACAGGGAAGGACGTTTCGGCATAGCCGGTCGGCGGGACAATGGGTTTTGTGGTCTGGCTAGCAGCGCCGCCGAAACGGAAGGTTTCGCCCGGTGATTTCGTGCCGGCCTGACGACCATGACGTAACTAAAACTGACGTCCATTGTATCGCATCCACGTCCCGAAAGCCAAGTATCCCGTGCGCCGCGATGTACCGCCATATGGCGGTGAATCGCGCTGCCGTTTCGCTGGATTATCGAGTGAAGAAAGAGAATGAACGGCTCGGAGACGGGCGGAGGGGAGGGGGATAAAAGTGGATGCATGGGGAACTGAGTAGTCGGCTGTATGTAGGTTAGGTATACTCCTCCAACGACCTTCCTGGAGGATCAGGTTCCCCCAAGCAGACCAGACCAGATTCATCCTTTTTCTTCTCCTTTTTTTTGCCTCTCCACCTTCCTCCTGCCCCTCCCCGATCGCTCGAATCATGGTAATTGGTCTTTTCCGGTGGGATATGTTCGATTCAAGCTCGCGTTCGGTTTTGTTTGCTATGACGGGTAGCGGGCGGGTGGGTCGGCGGCAGGGGCGAAGATGTTGCTTGATTAATGAAAATGCGGGGAGTATTATTCGCCGGTAGGAGCGTCCAGGTATATCGAAGCCGGCGGCGATCCTCCAGGGAGCCGGGAAAGAGAGGAAAATACGCCACTTCCGGCAAAGTGAAAGGCCTTCCGTTCGCGGGGCATTTCCCGCAAATGATGTTTACCGCCCTTCCAGCCAGAGCTAGCGCCGTCGCGAGAGCATAAACAACGCCGATGAAGCCAATCGGAATGGAGATCCTTTCATTTGCTCCTGTTCATTGTTATTTTAGACACAGCGGTGTAGTTAATGGTAGACGAGATAAGGATTCCTCTGGCCTTGTGTACGCTTTCAGGGCCTGGGACTGATCCGACTTTTTCTTGCGATTGCAAGTTCTGTACCAAGATAAAATACGATTTTGCATTGCTTCTTTGCCGACCACATCTCCATTGAGATATAAAGTAGAAATCGTGAAAAGTTGATATGCGTCGACTCGTGACGGAAGCATTGGCATCTCTTTTTATCCGCAGCTAAGCGAGGGAAAGAGCGAGAGAGAGAGGAGATACCCAAGTAACTTTCCAGTCAAATCTTGGGCATCGATTCCGGTTTACAAACCAGCGGTGCTGATCCAGATTGAAAATCTCCCGCAAAAGTGTACTCCGATTTACGGGCTCGTGGAAGTCTCGCGTACGTCGGGATAAAAGTCGGAAGGCAGACCGTGTGCGACAGGCAGCGACGGAGAGTATCATCTCGCGTGACGAACAAGTCGGCGCAGCTCCCGTTCAGATAAGATTAGCAAAAGCGTCACGGCCCGCGGCCGGATATTAGCTGGAACCAATTTCGCAAACAAGCTCGATAAAGTCCGGAAATAACGCGGCACACTCGCTGCTGCCTCTCGTCGCGAACCATCGGGTTACCTAACCTCCGACACGTCGCAGATACGCCAGATCAGAAATATCATTTGCCGTTCGAGCGCACAGCCGAAGCAGCGTTTCGCACTCGAAGAAATGCCAGCTGTCACGGTTCACCTCGCCACACAATGCAAATAACGATTTTTTGCTCCCGCCCGCGGATCGAATAACCGGCGCTGCGCGCTTTATCGCGGCGGTATGCCATTTACGCGTACGCGCCATTTTAGTTAACGCTCCCGCCCGTAAATAAAAGCCGCCCGGTCGAGGGAGAATTTCGCAAGTGAATTTTCACGTTGCGTTTAACGTCGCTGTCATATTCGCGTTCGAATTACGATCCGTATTGATTACTCCGTTTATTCCTACCCTCCATCGCCCATATCGAAATACTCATTTTTCATTCAGGAGACGCCGCTGCGAATCCCCTTATACCGTGGAAGTTAATTTTTAGTCGATCGTTACAGATTTTCGTGCACCGGGTTTAATACCCCGACACTTCCGGCAAAGCCGGTTTTGGAAACGAATTAACAATTTCCGCCGCTTCTTCCCTTCCTCCCCGCATTAACCATCGTATTAATTGAACAATGCGGAGCCTTGAGAAAGATACGTTTTAAAAGCGCCTTCTCATTAATGCAATTAGGGTTTGGTAGTAAGTAATTAGGAAGTTGAAAACTACATTGACTTTAATTTAACTAGCTCTGCTAACTCGGCTAGTTAAAAATTAAAAGAGATTCTTTTGAAAACTCCTTATCATACAAATTGCCTCGCCGTACCAATTGGATAACTTGCTCGCGTAACGTACGGGAAAAACGTGATATAAATTGTCACCAACGTGACAAATTATTGCTACGTTGGAGGAGATGTTTGCAACCGCGCCCTCTACACCTACTAATCAAATTCCAGCGTTAACAAAAACGGACAGCGAGGTCGTTGCACGGTGAACTCGACTTGTCGTCAAAAATCATGCCGAGATGGGACGTGTATAACGTGTTAAAAGGCGATGCGAGAATACAATTTCCTTCGTTCGACTATAATCTCCATTGCAAATTGGAACCGTCTCATTAGGAAAATAGTCAATAGTTGATATTGCAAAACCGCAGACGGCGCTGTATCGCCGAGATGTCGAAGAATCGGCAGCTGAATTATCAAAGCGAACTCGCCGGTGGTTGTTCCACGACGAGGCGTCGTTGTCGTGTGTGGCCTGAAGGGGAAATCGTGTCCGGAAGAAGACAAGTACGTCGGCGAGCGTGACGAAAGTGGCGGGCGACGCGGCGCGTAACGTGGCCATTTCCGGAAGATGTCGGCCGTGCATAAATTACCGCGGCGCTGCAACAATTCCAGTTCGTGGGTGCGATCCCCGGAGCCTGGCGCATTCGAGCGCTCTGATCGGCGGAGTTAAGCGTCGGCAGCCGACGTCGAGGGGTCGGGGCATTGTACGCGCGATGCGAGACGTTCCGCCGTCGCGGCGTGCCGCTTTCAGCGTCCGCGCGCGTTCCGCGTCGGCCAGTGCGGACACCAAGTCTCATTATGCCAGCGGCGCCATAAGTAATAATCAATTTGAGCGGGCCGTCGGAATCAATAAGACTGCGAATTACTCACTCCACCGACCTGTTATTTATTTCGGACACCCCCTCCCTGCTTGTTGACGTTCCACCCCAAATGACGGCATCGCGTAAATTATTACCGGCTGGCGAGTCGTTGGGTAATAATTTTATTGGCACCATCCCTCCTCCCCTCCCCCTCATCGTTATCGGGTCGCGTTAAAAGTAATAACGCCGCGTTTCGCGTCGTAAATAAATTAACGTCCCGAATCGCGGTTGCGGCCGATGAAAAATGCATGCCGTTTGCGCTAAACTTCGATCAACGCCGACACGTCGTGTGCATAAGTAACGGGGAAGTGTAACGCGGCGATTAGGATCGAGGGACGCGAGCGAGGCTTCGCGGCGCGCTACTCTTCCGGGCGTCGGTGTTGTTCAGTCGACCGCGCTTTGCGGCCCGCTTCGGCGCGGAAATTTCTCCGCGCTTGTTTATTCCCCCTTTCGATCGTTCTCTTCGGAGCATCCGGGGTATTAATTATTCGCGGTAACGAGAGCGTTAGGAGTTATGATGGCATCAATCACCGAGCGCCGCGTCGCTGGATTATGCCGGATAAAACGTCGATGCACGTCGCCGTCGAAACCGCCGCAACCGATTCTTCGGTACCGATCGTGCGTGTCAGTGTACGGATCGGATCGCTGGCAATTTATTTTTTCCTCCTTACTTTGCCCCGCGGTCGGCTGGAAGCTTGCGCCGGTCAGCCCCGCCCTGCACCCGAGGCAGCGGAGGTCGTTGTCCAGCTGCCACAACGATGCGCCCGTAATCCCCAGACGCGATTCGAGATCCTGCTTTTCATCACGCGAGGAAAAAATATTCTACCGCCTTCCCTCCTCCACTCGGCTCGTCGACCGCGTTTGAAAACCGGAGCGGAGAGGCTGCGGAGCGAGCGAGCGGAATTTGTTGGAAGGCGCGTCACGCGTCGGCTCGATTGGACGTAAAATGGCGGACATCTTGGCGAGTGTCGCGCGATGTATTATTGAGCGATCTGTTTCGCTTCCGTTTTGACAAGTGGGACGGCGGAGATTCAAAAAGCGGCCTTGTCCGCTCCCCGGCATTTTCCCCGCTCCTTCGGCTTTCTTCTTTCGTTTTGCACGCGTCACCGCGCCGTGCATCCCCTGGTTTTGCAGATCCAATTACGCGGATCAGAACACAATACTATTTTTAACCCTGTCGGGGTAAGGTGCATTTGACCCAAATGGATTAGCGACCGTGGCGTTCCTTAAATCGACGCGCCGCGGCTCTTCCCTGGATTCCTCCCGCATAACCTCATTGTCACATGGCCGTTTGTCGTATAAAAATGTTTTTGCGGTTGACTGCCGCACGTCCGCGAATAACTGTGCCTTACGAAATACGGCCGTTGCCATTTTGTGGGGTTATTTTTCAACACAGTAATAAGCTGATGTCACGTATGCGAGTCTTCGTCGTATCCGTAAACTGTACATGAAAATAACGTTAGTGCAAAATTTCAGAAATCGTTTTCAAATTTCAGAAATTTACCAAATTTCGACGTTATGAAATTCGGTAAATACACTATTTTTCGAGACTCATTTTCTTACCTGGGACTCAGTTGAAAATTTTCCCAAAGCGAACTTTTTTAAACATTCGACATTTTCAATTCCGCATTTTCGTAACCTCCGAACAACGATAATTCACATCAGTGAGATACTCTAGTTTATTTGTTTGAATTTAGCGCGAAACGTACAACTGACGTAGAGAAAGATATATTCTAATTTTGAAGGTGTGACAGATCTGAAAATAATGCTCGGCTACTTATCATTATTTGCAGAGAGAATACAAAAGGAGTATTCGAGTGAGAGATGGAGAAATGCGCGAAACAATGCGGGTGTAATAAATAACGACGCTTTATCGGAATTTTCGTAGGCACGGTTTTCGAATAAACGTTGAAAAGCGCGGCTGCCACGCGCTGCGGGGCGAAGAAGTCGCGGCGCTCCGCATTTGCGATTCCGCGCTATCGAGGCTGCGTCCCACTTCTCGCTAATTGCGATCACTTTTCTGGCTTATTGAATTTTTCTCGCATCGCCAAACCGTAACCCAGGCTGTGCATTAGCGGTGAATTCCGCCTCGGGCATCGAGGCGTCCGTTATTCACTTGCGACATCGATTCGCCTAAATTCGCCGTCCTTAAATGGCCTTTTCGGCCAGACGTGTCAGTTGGTCACCGATCGATCGGTTTCTTCCATCGGAAATATTCAGATAAAAAAAAGAGGGAAAAGAGTAGAAAGTGGTATTTTTCATTATTTACCAGAATATCAACCGAGAATGACGCAGACGTCGTTACGGTAATTAAAATTGTACGAAACGTGGCTGGATTTGAGTTCGGCTTGATGTATCTTTAATCTCGTCGATGAATCGTTCGCTCCTGTGAATCGAAACGTGCGATATGTATAACCAGAGAAATTCTAATGTGCAAAATCAATATTGTATCGCGGTGGGCGCGGTTTAAAAAGGCAAGTTGGAACGTCGGTTTTAGCGCGGGCTCGGCGACGTCTTTTTCCTCGTACGGACTGGCAAGAGCGCGAAATGTTTGCCGTGACAATAAAATACAGCGAAGAGAACGCCATTTGTGAAATTAGCAATCGTGTGCCTGATGTCCCGCACGCTGTCGAACCGCGGAAAAATGAATTACCCGCGTTATAACCAAGTCCGCGGTTAATTAATCCTGTGCTGGACGTTTCCATCGAAACGTGTCCGCTCCGGAATCAAGCACTTCTCGACCGTACGCGTCTGGCGAGTCATCGAGACAACTCGGAGGGGGTTTCCAGGCGGAGGGAAGAAGTCGTGGAGTGGAGGAATATTTTGAGAAAATGCTCGTGGAACTGTAATATTCATATCGGCCTGAATTCCCTCGTGCCTGTGCGTGTCTCAGACTGGATAGAAACAGGACTGATGCTTCCATCCCGGGCCGCCGCCGCCTCTTATGGCGGAGACGCAGCTCTCTCTCTCTCTCTCTCTTCTCTGTCTCTCTCCCCCGGTACCCTCCATACAGAGAGATTATACCGAAATGCATAAATTATCAAAGGACCGCGCTGGCTCACGGTCCCGGGGAAATTACAGCGCGATTCTGCCGCTGTGAAGACGACACGGAACAAGGCGCGATCGATCAGCGTATCCCAAGAAAACGAGCTTTCGCGAATAATATTTGCCTCGAGATTTCTCCAAGGCCGTCCGGGAACATTCGTGCCGCGTGGAAATGGCCAACGACTCGCTTTTCGAGCATTTCTCGCTTCTGACCGAAAAGTCTTTTCGCCACTGCCGTGCAATAATATTTTTGTTTTTTTTTTCTTTTGTACCCATTGCCATTTACCATTTATTTGCCAAGCGAATTCGGCTGTGACGAAACACCGATTTTGCGAACATCAATTTTTCATTTATATGGTATATGCATGTTTTCTCGCGTGGTATGCTGTTTTGAAATGTAGAAACAAAGTTTTTAGGAATCGATTGTAATGCCATGGAAATTGGATTTCAGGTTATTGCCAGTCACGCTACCACTCGGACGTGTGCAAAGACTCGATCAATTCGGACGACGTAATGTACTCCATGTTCCGGCTGAAAACGGAGCCCATCCCGTGTCCCTTCAACGGACTGCCCTTCAGGTTCGCCTACGCTGCCGGCGATGCGAACACCGCCTGCGACGTACCGGAGAACCAGGCCGAGAGCTGCACCGATGTTAGCAAGATCGTGCTCAAGTATCAGGCCTGTCCCGATATCGGCGGCACCGAGAGCAGAGGTAAACCGCGCTTCTTCGCAAATTGTCCGTTTCAGGCCACTCTCGCCGCCCCGGCGCACTTTAACGTCGTTACACTATCATTATATCACGCGTCCTTTATCACGGTGCACGTTATTGCAATTAGTTCAATACGCTCTTAAAAATGTCTATATTGCCCCAAATTAACTCTTTCCGAGACGCCATTTGCATCGAAAATGAAACTGAATATGGAAAATATTGATTTACGAAGTTTAAATATGGAAACTGTTGACGAAAATATTGAAGCTTTTTCGAAAAATAGTGAAAGCGCTTTTGATAACAATACGATTGCGCAACAGTTTTGCAAAATACATTGACGTACAACTACGCCGGCTGTAGTCCGATTAGACAGATTATGAAAATGACGTAAAATTACATCGACGGCTCCCACTGTGTTACTCTAACTAACGTCGGTTACCTACGCACATTGCGGTTAGTCCAGGAGAACGATAACGTCAAGGTTCCAATAGAGAAAATGGATATTCGAGTATCAAGTTTCAGGAAAGGTGATGTTCATGACAGGAAATTTGATCAAGAAATGCGGATAATACAATTTCGCGATAAATGGGATATTCATTCTCAAATGTGACAAATTTTCGCAGAGAGGTACTGGAAAATTCTTGAACAATGTTAAGTGATTTCGAAACGCAACGTTTGTGTACACAAACTCATTTCTCATAGTTCTCACCGAAAACATACAGATCATGTCATATATCTGTCATTATTACTTTTCGTACATGTTTTTCGTTCGTACATTTGACTACCAAAGACGGCAAAAAGTACTGTCCTCATTTTGCTTATCTCATCAGAACAGAAATATCTGTATTTATTATCAATAATAATGTCGTTGGAAGTATATACATTTCAGTGTGTTGTAGCCCCTACTGTGCTTAAATTACCGAAAGCTGTCCACTCTTCTGCCGATTCGCAAATGTCATTGAATTTACTCGCAAGCGAAAAGTTTGGTGGCGCGGAAAAACCACCAAATGCAATCGACTGGTCGTAATGAATTTTTGGCCTAATGACAAATCTCGCGTGTGTATACGTAATTGATTTCGACGTAACATGACAGTTACGAGGAATGTAAAGAATGATAAACCAATTTGTGGAATCGAATCCGATAACGAGTAGGCGGTGGGTAAGCTCGACAAGACGACGCGACGGGCGGCGAAAGAGTAGCAGGAAAAAGGAGGGATAATGATAAATCCGTAAACGCTCGTATGTAATATAAAGCTTGTCCAAAGGAAATTTCGCTTTTGAGAGTAACCCCTTCATAGTGATTATGATACGACCTGGTTTGTATTATGTTAAGCCGCGATCTCCAAAGGAAAAAAGCGACACCGGCCTCTGGCAGTTTCCGCCGACCGGAGGCTTCCTACTTTTAAAAAGCGACCTCTGAAAGGAAAAGTAGTACTTTGAAAACAGAAACGCCGTAGGGCGGCGAAGGGCTTCTGTATATTGCAGCTTAATAAAACAGTACAGACGGACGGTTTGGATCGAAGCCACTAAATGGATTACGAAAGTAATTTAATTACCATTTTATCCCGCCTGGCTAAACACTGACAAGATTTTTTAGTCTGAAAGATTCCTGCTTCTCTTTTCGCGCCGGTCTCCTAATCGTTTCGACCTCTTCGCCATAGCGTTCCACGCGATTGCCAAAATTTAACGGTATTTTCGTGCCGCGATACCAAACCGACCACTATCCGGGATGTCGCATTGATCGAAACGTGCTTTACCGGCATTGCTGTCGTCTCTGTCGCGTTGTCGTCGAGGAAATATAACCGTGGCCATTCGCCTTTAAAAATGCAAATTTTTTGAATAATCGACCAAATTCAACGTTTAGTCGTCAAACTTCGATAACCCTGGATAAAGTCTAAGGGAACATCTAAGTCAAAGGGAACGGGAAAACGAAACGAAAGTTTATTTAAACTAAAAGTTCGTTAATCAATTAACCAAGATTTCTTCGACTGAGCTTCGCATTAAGCACGAATTTTCGAATATGCATTCTACAACTCACCTCTGCGTCTAGACTCGACCAATAAATTGTTAAAAATTTAATCCCAGATTTGGCGAAGTGTAGAAAGAGGAATTTTCTAGGAGACAGTTGTATTTATATTTGGATATTATATATGGATATATTTTGTTCGAAGATTGTAGAGAATTGATTGATTTTACCTCGGCGGCGATGGTCTTTTGCAGTGGAGCAGCTCCAGTGCCTGGCGACTTGGAAGGAGAGCACGTTGGAAGGATACAATTTTCTGGCGGGCACGTTGACGAGGGACTCGAAGGATCCGATCAAGGACGAGGACAAATACAGGTGATTATGCATGCGTTATATATCGATCGGGGCAGGCTCTGGAAAGCGGGGAAAAAACACGAGGCAGAGACTCGAGTGACATCGATGTTGTTGCCGCGTCCGCCCCGACCAAATAAATGCCGAGCAATAAAACTAATTGGCGGAGAATCCAATTCGGCAAATTGCTCGCGCAATAAAACGTAATTGATGAATAAATCAATTAATGACGTCAGCTACGAATTGCCTCAAGATATTTATAGCGAGGCGTTTTGAAAAAAAGCTTTCCATGACTGCCGCTCTCGTTAATCCCGTTCCGCCTGACCACGCGATAAAATGTCAATGTTACGTTCGCAGATGCTTTTTGTACAAGGAGGAATCGCATCACGAGTATCACGTGGCGCAGTCCGGCGACGCGAGCTGCTCCGGCTTGTCCTCCACCGAGTCTGGCTCCCGCAACATCAAGTTCATGAAAAGTGAGTCACAGCGCTTTCATCTTCATCTTCCCTCGGCCATGTGCCGAGTCTGTGCGAGGCGAATGCTCGCCAGACCTGCCTTGCGCTTGGTACAACGCTCTCCGATTACTCGGCGATGCGCATTGATCAATGCAAAGCTCGATAAGATCGTTCTGATTTGATCTCTGAAGATTGGTTTAGCGGTAGAATTGAGTTATTAGTCGGGACTGTTTTGTTTTTTAATCTTTTATTACGCTTCGAACGTGTTATTCAATTTTTTGTCTAGTCGTTTAATCTAGTCAGTATCGTTGTACGGTGGAGTCGTTTCAAGGAAATTATTATCACCGGTAGAGGTTATTCGACCATTCCCAGTTGAACGAGCAAAAGAAGTGAACGAAGTATTCGTTCTTTAGCGTTATTATGGTTAAACTGACTTCAGGAATAAGTGTCATTTGTCAAAAGAAGAATAGTTTAAGTAACGACTTGGTACTATGAAAAATATTAAAGACATTACGATTTTTTTAAATGAAAAATTATAAGAGGCAATTTATTTGCTTTGATTTCCAATATCTCCATTCGATACTTTACATTTAATACAATATTACATTTTAGAGCAACAATGTCTACTAGTAACTTCGAAATGTTTGTGTCCTACTATTTCATATAGATGTTTCGCAATTTAAGCTTCAACTTTAGCAAGTGCACTTTCAAAGCGAGCTTTGTAACAATGAGAGGGACAATTTGTTGTATGCCAAAAAGTGAAAGATGTGTTCAGTAACATATGGTGTTTGTTTACAGAAGAGGAGCACATTAGATGCAAGTATCCGTCTTGGGTGACGCAGCACCACCATTGGCACACGCTGAATGGCTCCGGCGACTACCGCTTCACCACCGGCAACTCTACTTTGAAGGTCACGTACCAGAACAGAACCGGTGCCAATTTTCACGAGGAGAAAGTGGTCTGCCACAATCGCGAGAAGGAGACAGAAACGAAAGTAAAATTAGTGGCGCACGTCACTAGCGGCTGGTAAGTCGATCAATTCGTCAAATAATGCACCTGGAATAGGCGGTAAGTTAGTTAAAAACGGATTAATTGGAGTCGAATAAGCGAAGCCACGAAGGAGACTCGACTAAGTCCGGAGCTTATTTCCACTGGGATTAACTTCTATCGAATCTATCCACATTAATCGATATTTGATGAGGTTTCTTCCGCGAGAAAACGCAGGTGAACGAATTCTCGACAGAACTGTTCATTAATGAGATCGATTTTCACCTGATTTGAGCCGAGGCTTCAAAGTTTTGTGCGGCAAAACTTGGATGTAATCGCGATGCTCCGACAATATTTATTGATCGCTTCATTTTTATTCCTGTTTCGTGTTTCAGCAATACCGGATACGTGTGCATGATTTTCCATAAGAGGGACGATCAGATTATCGAGGTTCAACAATCGGGTACGTAGTGCAGTACGTGCAGTCGAAGAGCATTGCTTGTGTAGAAAATAAAACTACTGAAGTAAAAATTCTGCACACGGCGTAAAAAAATACTGCTTTGAGTAATAGTATAATAGAGTGTTTAAAACATAATAATACTGAAGATGTAATTATATTTTATGCAGATCGCAGAGCTCCAGTGGCGGCGGATGCGTGTAAATATTGGGATCCTACGCACAGGCCATACACAACACTTATAAGTAAGCATCATTTCATTGTACACATTGTTTCGTTGATAATCAATTGTTTCAACAGTTAGAAAAAGAATTTGGATTCTCTGGTAACGAAGTATAAAGAAAAGGCTGATATAAGTTATTATTAAAAGGATTAATTCAAATGTTTTCTTTCCAGCTGCCGCGCTTCATAAAAAGAAGTGTCCTCACTCAGGTCGATATAGCATTGTGGCGATGACACAAAGGTCGAGACGACATCAACGACGAGCGAAACCAGCGCGGACTACAGAGCTGATAATGCACAAAGAGGAAAACCACAATGACAAATGTGACAACATGAAGGTTCAAATAGGTTGCAACACCATGAGTCAAAGTGAGATGTATATTGATGAGAACTGTTATCCCAGAGAAAGTGGTAAGAATTTGCTACTGTGTATTTGTTGATTGAGAGTCATTAATTGTTAAATCTAATGTACGTTAACTGTATATGTTATTGAAATGGTACAAAATGCGTTCAAATTATTAGTGTCCAAGTACACTTGCCACGGCACTTGGGAGGAAACTGGAATGTCGTATACGATATTGTCGAAGAACGAATCGAGCGGTGAGAGGCAAACTGTGTGCTTGGCAATGCGTCATAGCGAAGCATTGGAAAAGATTGTTGGTCGAAGAGGCAGCATGATTGAGTCAATACCGGAACTTCTGTTGTCGAGTCCGGGACACTCTTGTCGTAGAGAAAACATGATGAAAAACGATGAATGGACCTACAGACTCCAAAGTCAAGGTAAACCAAACATCCAGTATAACTAGTACATATACCTTCCATACTTTAGACTATGCATTATCAAATAATTATCCACTGAATAGAGTTTCACTGATTGATTTTACGATTAATGTTGTTTCTCTTTCTTTATAATAGGAATTTGTGATGATCTTGTTAAAGCAGCCTCAAGCGCAGCGTCTTCGTCGTCTTTGGTAACAGTTTCTATGGCCCTCACCATAAGCGCAGTCACGTTGCACGCGTGGCTGTCGAGATGATATGCATTAAGCATCTAAAATTTGACACACACTTATGAATATCTTATTCAACATCGATCGATTAAAGCGTTATGGCAACAGAAGAAAACAAGATTACAAAAACAGCAAAAAAAAACAGTAAAACCCTCGACGTTTCATTTCGTGGATTCTTACATTTTTTAATGACGCGCTCGAGGAAAAGAAAAGCGAGGATACATTTTATTGATCAAAATGAGCGATCGTAGGTTTTACTGCATACAACTGTCTTACTGTCCAGTAATGAAGTTCTATACATATGGAAGAATCAGTGTTTATTTGGAATAATGAAGCCGTTGTAAATATAACCAGGGTATAGATAAATTAAGATGTTTCTGTATGTTGAAAGATGAGATAAAAAATATTGTTAAAATAAGAATATTTAAAATGAACAAAGATCTTAACGGTAATACTGTGAATGCTAACCTATTTTTTATACGTCAACAGTAAATATTACAATATTCAAAATTATGCGATACTCATGCGCATAGGAACTCTTAAACTTTCCCATATTTCGTATTTCAGTGTTATATTTTATATTCTATTTGTCCACAAGATACATATTTTTAGTAACACTAAGGTCTTTTTCAATAAATATTATTACTTTAACAATGCTTTTTCTCGATGTAAGTGTAATTATGAGACTAGATAACGATTTAAATAAGAAGCTACACTTTCGATTTGTATAATGTCAAGATGAAATGAATTTTTATCATTTAGTTAAATACACACACTTGTATATATATGAATAATTTAAATATTGTATCATATGAAACTGTTGGTAATGTGGTGAAACGAGGTGAAAAAAGAGACAAATTGTAGGCTGCCCGGTATTGGTACGCGAATGGAATTTTGCAAGATATTCTGAGAATATCGAAATCCTATGAAACTCTGCCAATGAGCCCAGGGCTTATTTAGATGATAGCGACGTTACGCTATGGACCAAGTATGGTTTTTGTAAAGAATTCACAGAATTCAACTGTACTTATCTGTCGCTTGCCACAGAGCTTACGAATGTGCTCTTCTTTATTCAGCGAAACGTAACATTTTGTATTAATACCGAAAAAGCTACTTTGTTTTATTATTAAGATTTACAACAAGTAATGGTAACTATGTTT
The DNA here is from genome assembly GCA_022817245.1 of Nixonia krombeini. Lineage (NCBI taxonomy): Eukaryota > Metazoa > Arthropoda > Insecta > Hymenoptera > Scelionidae > Nixonia > Nixonia krombeini. The sequence goes on along the minus strand of JABFPT010000934.1, from coordinate 15,076 downwards.
CAACAGATTAATACATTTTAGCTTTTTACAAAAAATATTCTTTTAACTTTTTTACTATTATTGAATAGTATCTTTAATATGTTTTTATTCATTTATTTAATATT
>JABFPT010000934.1:2854-14873 GCA_022817245.1 Nixonia krombeini | reverse complement strand
ATACTAATAACTGCCAATATTAAGAACAATTTTGATAATTCATTTTCAAGCTACTATTATGTATTCGCATTTAAGTGTTTGTAAAACAACTAGTTATAAGTTATTTTAATGGTGAGCATTGCTACGTTTACTATTTTCGAAAATATTCAGCAGCTCTGTGGTATCTTTCGCGAGAAGCTTAAGTAACCACAGCCAGATAACTATTTCAATAAAAGTAGCAAATTTGTATTGTACATACAACATATTTTTAACAATGCGATGTATTCCGGGATTCGTATTAAACAGTCTATGGTTTTTAAATGCAACTTTTTCCACAAATAACAAATGTTATACAATATTCGGATATACAGAAAAATGAATTTTAATTTTCTTCAGTTTTAATACACATTCAATGTTGTTTGCTAGAAATATTATTTACAAATTATATGACAAGCATGAAGAACAAGCAAAATATTTATATTCCAAAATATTGAAGAAAGAATACAACAAAGTAAATTTTATGCATTCGTAATACATCAACTTATAAATTATCTCAACACCAGCCATCAATTTTCAACCAGTTAAACAGTATTATTATATACAATTTAAACATGTTATAATGAAAACAACATGTAAAAGTATTATTACTTTACAAAAGTCGCTGCCTACTTTACACATAAAACTTTAGTACACTCTTGTAGAATAAAATGTATGAAAATAGGATACAATTTTATCGAAGCTATTTTGCAAATCCTACGACACCGTCGTTTAGCTCAAACATAACAAGACTTTTAACTCAGTAGTTTTATTTATACATGAAAATATGTTTACTGACTTTATTATTAATAAAATAACCGTTTCTCGGATACGTTTGCTAGAGTTTGCCTTTTGTGACAGTCACGTATTGTTTACATTTTACTTAAATTAATAACCAGTTTTTTAATGAGATTCGCAAACATTTCTAAATGTCTAGTTAACACAATTGAGAAAGGAAGTCGGCTGAAAAATGTTTCAGAGTCAGAATGCTTTTACATAGAAATAAAGAGTGTCGTGTCGGTCGTAGAAGACTGACGAAATTTCTCCTGATAGCGTAAGAAAAATCTGTAACATGTGTATCATCCGATAATAGAATGATATTTTGTACGAAAGATTATATCGCAGAATGCCGGAAGACATACATTGAGTAACGTAATTTTTTAATGCCGTTGAAGCAACTTCTTAGGCGTTAAGGGACTTGCAACTAACTTGTAAAATAAATTGTGTGTAAAGAGACATGGTGAAAGAGAAGCGCTCGCAGGAAAAGGTGGTTATTCGACTAGCGACTAAAAAATATTCTGTACAAGAAGTATATATATATATATAAATTATAAATACATAAATATATAAATATACATATATTTTTTCGTTTATCACTGTGATGAGTACATGAATATTATAAATATTATGACGTAAGGCGGTTTGAGTGTTCTTTTTCTTTTCTTGCCAGTGTACGATAATGATTATTCGCTATCCTAAGGGTTCCGGGGCTTGAATAGAGAATCGCAAGTGGGCTCTTTGCTTGCTTGTCTAATTTCTTTTAATCTACATGCGTAACTAATCGCGGCCATGTATCATAACGTCAAAGGAACGCGGGTGACACGTTTCCTGGACATTGTACGCTCCGGTCTGCGTTGTCCCGTTTACTGCGTGTATTTCTGCTCTTTCGTACGAAAACGAAGTACAAATATGCTGGGAATGTAATTCGATACCGCATTTTTCTTTCAAGCTGGCGCTAGTGGACCACATTTGAATGATCATCGCAAAACATTTGAGCATTTCAAGTATGAAAGATTCCATTGTTTCCAACTGATCATAGATGGCACATTAGCGCTAAATTTCTCTTATCCTCTGCCACTATTTGAAAATTGCGTAAAAATATGTTGACATATCGAAGAGCTTTGTAAAACTTTATTTTCGTATAAAGGGGAAATTAAGCGGTTGTTTTTACGGTCACTGGATCCAAATTTATATTCGTATCTGTATCGGTGGTGTCAAGATAACGTTCCTGATCTTATTATAGCTAAATGATTATCAGTGTCTCGTCGTTTTTTACAAGCATCATTCTTTTGTATACTCTGTCGCCCTTTATATGCACACATTATATGTATTATGTACGAAGAAAACGACTGCAAACAAATCGAAGAGAAACGAAAATGTAGAATTTAAAAACAGTGCCATCGCCTTCGTTCTAATGTGACGAGGAGAAGATAAAGTTAACAAATGCAGTTTCTTTAATGATCATTGTTAATATATTATATATACCGATATTTCTAACGAGTTAAATGTCGCAAATAAAACTTCATACAACGATTCAGTATAGCGCAGCCTATAAGCGATCCACTGGTCCGTTCAATTTGCCAGTGCTCGTCAATGAACACGAAAGCAAAATCAAGAACAGCTTTTTGTATTGTCACATTCATATCTGCCTTTTCCAGACGCTAGCCATTTGTTTGTCAGACAGTAATATTACGAGTGACGGTCGAAGCTGATTTGTATGAGCTAGCAACATGTGTAATGTTTATTATTATATTTTGAATACGAAATATATATATTGAAAAGGTAACATGGACATTTCTATTGATCAATTTCGTTTTCCTAAAATACTTTCCTAAGCTATTAGTTGGTATACCCTCCCAAAAAATTCGGAATGGTCTTAGGTTTCTTATCTGCGCGTATTTAAATGGTGATAGGAAACCATCGACGAAATAACGTAAAATGAAACCATTTCACTCTTGAAAACAGTATTATGCAATACATTTTTCGTAAGATTGGTTTACCTATTTCAAAGCAAAAATCAAAATTGTTGTTATAAATAAGAAGTATAATTTCAATTAATAGAAGTATACTGATAAACAATTACTAATTAAAATAAATTAGTAAATATAGTAAAATAAAATAACAAGAATTTATTATATAAAAGAATAAGAAACAAAGAATAAAGTGAAACAGATGAGAAATAAATAACGTTTTATATAGTAAAAATTTTATTTATGTTTCTTAATATTACATTGTCGGCATGTCGATTTCGTAAAAAATCTTGTCTTCATAACTTTCCGCACTTGTATTTTATTCATCATACACATGCTACAATCATTTTTGGCAAGTTTTCCTTTCGCTTCAGTGAGTATTAAACTTTTCTTCCAACAAAATAAAACTAACAAAATAAAAATGCAATACTTTTCAACGGCTCACATGTCATATAATGTTACAAAAAAAATTGTTTTTTGTTTTAAATTTCGTGAATATAAACTAATATGGATAACGCATATTATGTATAGTAGCTTCAACAAGTTTCGAATAAAATAAGATGTATTGAGTGAACATATCTAATGTGTCCGAGTAATGACATATACGTAATTAAAAATGGTTGATTTTCTTAGAGAGTAGGGAGCATTATACAATATTTACAATACGTGTCTAGATACATATAAGAAGGCAATTATGTATCTGTTTACTCAATGCAGTACTTTTCTTTTTTAATAGAAAAACTAAATTAAAACCCAAATATTTCGTTATTAATATTTAAATGTTCTCGTCCAGCTATGACACTGATTTTTTGAGATAACTAATCATATTATTTAACAATTTAAACAGTAAACAAATGTTATTTATAATTTCATAGGCCTTATCATTATTTATTTTTATTTAGTCAAAGAAATTTATATTAAGTATATTATTACGTGAATTTGTATTCGTTGTGAAATTTTGCATTTCAAACTTGTAAGTAGCAATGACGTCCAGACGAGTAGTTTGATTATTCGAAATAAATACGTTTAAGCAGTATACAAATTTTAATATTTGGGATTTCTGCTGACGATGGGAGAACTGTACACGATCACTTGATAAAAGTACTATATAGACGCATTATTTACAAGTATGTATAATTGAATAACACCACGACACGTCATTTGTTTGAGTATGTACATTTTAATTCTCCGTATTAGAAAGTTGCTCAGTTTTATGCAGACGAGCTAAAGAGTGTATTCTTTTTATCCGAACATCTAAAATCAAATATAAGATCCATAACATTCACAATCTGATTGTGGAAGAAAGTATAGTAGTGGAAATATAACTAATTTACTTTACGTACTTGATATAATCTCTCTCTTTTAATGAAAAAATGTTAAAACATTTCATGTTTATAACTTGACTGCTCTACATTTTGACAAAATACATACAATTTATACTTATAAATCTACGTTTTTATTTAAATCATACTACTTTATCATTCAAATTTTACAGAATTAGTACGTTTTATAAAAAACTGTACACTTCGGATGAAAAGATTTCACGTAATTATAAGGCACGAGTATATATAATACACATATTCGATGAATAGAATGATCATTTGTTTATATCTAAAATAATCGAAAAAATGATTATTAAATGACCGTCAACTAAATAAAAAATGTTAAAAATTAATTATAAATATTTTACAACATTTCCCAACATTTTAACAATATATAATTTATAAGAAACTACTTTTAAAAAAATAATATGAGTATTCATGAGTAGTTGAGAAAGAAGATCTTTAAATTAACTGTTTTGACAATCATTCTATACACCACATTAATTTGTAGCGTTTACATGCGCAAGTATTGTGTTACATATTTCCGCATAGTTCACAACGATTGCACAGCCATGGTTTAAATCATAAGAAATAGGACAAGGCAATAGGAACTTGCGGCGCAAGTAAAAAGTAACTTTCAGAGGTGACTGAGTTCAAATCATCGTTTTACACGAGAGCATTGAAACCATAAGAAAGAAGTTATAAACTTGCACTCGAATGCATCGTTGAGCAATACGGTAATCATTTGCAGTTACATAAAAACATAGTTCTACAAAACATATACAAATGTAGCATATTTAAAAAATACTAATGATTCCTTATAACCTAAGTCATTTCGTAAGATGAAAAATAATACTTTAATATAAATACTATGTTGTTATTGAAATTATTTTAGTTTTACCATTTCCTGCATAATACACAAAACATTTGGCTTTAATGACAAGTAACACAGTAAAAAAACATGCTTGAGTCAAATGAAAACATATTCATGGTAAAGAAACTTTTGGAAAAGTCTGAGATAAAAATAGTCCATAACAAATTCACGTTATTATTAATCGTTTAAAAAACACCGGTATTTTGATCTCAAAAAGAAGTTCACACAACAGGAGTTTGCTGTAAAACTCAATCAGAAAACCTGAGCTGCGTGAGTATTTTCTACATTTGAGGATTGTCCTGTCGCATAAAAATTAACCGTGAAAGAATGCTTGACATTCACGGTTTTAGCGAACGATGCTCGTTAAAACGACGATTAATAATAACATACTCTTACTTACAGAAGCCAATTTGTCGATTGAGGTTAAGGTACGTACACATATCGTTAATTTTCATAAAATCTTTCGCGAACTACCACTGAATTATGTAAAACTGAGCAACGCACGAAATATATATTTATATACCTATACTGATAAAGACTTTTCGACATTTGTTTTTCCCATTTGCTTTGTACATGATATTCTGCAGGAATTTATTTAAAAATACTTCCTTTTGGCACTTCATCCAGTCCTTGATACAATGACGATAAAGCGAGAAAGTTTTCAAAATCATTATCCAAATTCAGAACTGAAAAATGCTTTGTAAATTGTAAAAATATTTGTCTGTGACACCGAATCATTTTTCAGTTACATTTTTTCTCATGTAGCAACACTGAATCTGGAAATAATTTTGGCGTCATTATTCCAATGGAAATGTGAAACCAGTTAAACGGCGCAGCCTTTTCGTGTGCCATACAAGACTTTTAGCTCCGGAAAGATAATTTTCTTAATCAACGTATTAGTCTTGAAGGTTAGCATGTCACGATGGGAATCTTTCTTATAGATCTTGATTCCCGGACGGTGCACCAGAAATGCATTATCCAAAATCATGAAATCGTAATCCAACACGCATAGTGCGTAACCCTAAAAGTTTTAAATAATAATGTTTAATTTACTATATCTGTAGGCTAACTCTACTGGTGAGAAAGTAATGTAATTATACACTTTTAACTTTTAATATTAATAAGCTATACCTGAGTCATTTTGTCACTCTTGCCTTCCCAACTAAGCCTTTCGTCATAAAGTGGATCATTATTTGTGCCGATAAAAATTGGTTCCCAGTGTACAAAGTTTCCCATTCTTTTCCCAATGTGAAAGACGTGCAGACCTTTCGTTTCTGGTGCTTCTTGCCATTCTTTGCTTTTAGGTATGTTATGGCAGCCAGAACAAAGTTTCTTGTGGAATGGAATTGCAGTACCCTTCTTTAGCATCTCAATCTATAAAATATTGATTTGATTTATTTTATGGATTTAAATATATAAACTATATATAAAACTTAGCATTCTAGACGTATAATTATTAATTGCTTTCCTACCAGTTTCGTTTTATTTTCAGGAGGTAAACTTTTCTCATCGACTTCAAATATTGACAGTACAAAAACTTTGGGATTTGGCTTTTGCAGAGCAAGCTGATCCTTTTTGCGAATCATTTCCAAAAATTTAGCTGGTAAATTTGGACTGGGATAAAGCTCGATATCACTCGCAAGCACGTAGTGAGTCACCGCCGATTCACGTGCAACGTTACGGCCAACGTTCACAGGATACAGTAGCTTTTTCTCGTTTTTAAACATCTTTGAAGCAGTTACATTTACCCACGGCGGTTTCAGCGAGCAGTTAAAATGTTCTTTCATTACTTTGGCAGTTGAAGGAATCTAAAAATAACATTTTCTAAATTTAAACACATTGCAAATTGAACATAATTATTTGAATGATAGATTCACTTCTAATTAGAATAAAAAAAGATAAAAAGTTTTTTATTATTAAATGTGTTATTAAAAAAATAGTAATAAAAACTAACTAAAATTCATTTTTTAATCTTACCGCTTTCGGTACATATTTACTACTGAAATAAACGTGGAAGGTAACTAATTGTGAGACAAGAGGGCTGCCGCAGCTTCTCAAATACTTTATTGCGTCTAGAGTTGGTGGAAAATCAGTTCCTGGAGCATGAAGCGCAATTGATATTGGGGCTCGCCACCTTTCTAGCAATGGCTCTAAATTGTCGAGAAACGTGTAGTCAGCGTGAGTCGTGTAAGTTACGCTTTCCCAACATCGGACTGACTGGGCCATTGGCACGTAATTATAGAGGACCCAATAATCACCGCGCTGAGCAGTTCTGGGTTCCGGCGATTTCTCGCTGCATGGAACTGCATCTTGAAGCTTCAGTGGTGACGGCGCAATTGAAGTAGCCTTTTAAAATTAAAAATAGTTATATTGAAAATAAACTGATAACGAAAAATGTAAGAAAATACAGTAGATTCTACAAATACACCTTTATTCTTGTTAGCTTTATGATCTACGAAATCAATATATCAAGTATGAAGTTCTAAAAAATTACAATACATTGTGATAAGATAAGTTTGTGTAAAATGCGTCAGTACATTTCATTATCGACTTGCAATTGTAACTAGCATCAAGGCTGTTCAAATGCGAAACGAATCAATCAATACAAACTTGAAACACTTGTTCACACTATTTGTTCTCCAATAAAAAATAAAAAGATATGTCTTTAACTGTATTAATAAACGATGTTTTTAAATTATAAATTAACGTAAGTCTTACACTGCTACATTCGAAAAACAATCTATAAACTAAGGAATTTAAAAAATGTTAGAAAATTACTAAAGATTCACATAATTCAAATAGTAGTGTTACTTTAATACTTCTGTAATGAGAATGTTATATGAGAATTCTTTTAAATATCGTTTAATGCATTGACGACCACGTTTATAAATAGTTTTTTTAAATGAATGTATACTGAAAAATGTTGAAACGTTTTCAAGTAATAATTCTAAAGCTTTACCTGACTTATTACAAAATAACTGTGAAAAAACAATAATAATAAGCTGGCTTCTCTATTTGCAAAATACACAAAACGATTTTATTGACGTGATTAAACAATTTAAAAACATTATAGTAAGAAGAGATAAGAAGTGTATATAATTTCCAATTGTAACAAATAGATACTAAAGTACAAATAACTCTTTTAACATCATATATTGGAACACTATGCTATAACAATATAAATTCAATAACTAAATCTCACCGTTTGATTCTTTTTTTGTTCCACATTGTCAGCTGTCTTCGCTTGGCCATTTTCACTCTCCACACCGGTCTCCTTCTTTTCCTTTGCTTTCGGTACTGATGAAGACGGCATTAACAGGGATCCGAGAGAAGAGGCGACAGATGAAATGTCGATCTTCCTCAAACCGGTGCCGTTGACCCGAGCAGATCCGCCACCGTAGACAGCCTCGGCCTGCACTTGCGAGGCATAGTTGGACAAGGACTCCTCGATCCAAGGCCCGGAGGATCCGAAGTGAGCGCATACGTACAGTAGCACGCAGACGTTGAGGACCACCGAGAGGCGAAGGGCCCAGTTCCTACGGCCGATCATATCCCCGTTGATTTCTTTCTCTTGCCTCGTCTACAAACTCGCCTCCTCCACCGCCTCTGGTCCTCTCCCCGGACCTCCACCGTCCTCGCCTGCCTCCTGACTCGCGCCAGCTCAGCCACGTCTCCTTCGATTAATCGCAGTGACGCAACGGTGGCTCTGGTGCTGCTTCTCCGCGTCTTTTCGCTGCGTGCTTTTCTCTCCTTCCACCGCTTCTTGATTACGAGCCGACCATTTTACCTGGAATCAGGGGATACGATGAGTCTTCGACCGATGACAGGCTTTCCAACAATACACAGTGAATGAGAATCGGTATCCGGTAAATGAGTGAAAATCGTACTTTGCTTCTCGATAGATTTAAATATCAAATTAATGGTATAATCGTAGAACAAGCGATAAATGTACTCGGAGAATGTTTGGCTACGTTTATCAAATCGCCTGGATACTTATTAGTTACTTGATGTCACAATAACCTTCTAATGCTTTTAGTAGAGAGTGAAGTAAAGAAATTTATTTTAATTACCAATGTATATACACTGTCAATTATTTCAGCTCACTGGTCGAGCAGAGAAAAATATTAAGTATTTTATGCGTCACCTCCCTCTTTCGTCCGTTTCTCAATAATTTACTGTTAGAAAAATGACCATTGCAATACAAATATTTTTTTCGAAACGATTTACTTCAAACGAACCTTCTTCCACTGTTCACATGGAAACACTACACTCGAAAGCGACGACTACTCGCGTTAATTGTAAATGAAGTTCGGTTATATCCTGATTACTCGGAAATAGACGTTTGAATTACGGCATAATGGAAAATTATATGTGTAATTTTATGGTAATAAAAACATCTGTTGCAATGCGGTAATAAAAGTTTGTTGCTGCACGCTCGCAACAGTGCATTTTATGATTGGTATATGCGGTGTTACATAAAACATTTCATGGTTTTCATCCAGCGCACATTTTAATCTATTTAGAATATTGCGAGTGTAGTAACCAGTTGTTTGTGAAATATTGAGGGAACGACTGAATGGTGGCTTTGTTTTCACTCTACGTACACGACACACTGCCTTTGGTTCAAGGCTTTAAGTTCATAAAAGATACACAAATATATATTCTGAAACTCTACATTTCCCGGCATTACACAAACACACACACACGGCAAAATTATTAAAACTTAATGACATTACCGTTGCGTCAGCGGAATCATAATACGCGTTATTAATCAAATGGTTAATCGAAGCAGTGTCCACCAGAAAAGGAAATAATAATAGAACTGTTTGCAGTTGAATTTCAACGGCAAGTAAGTTTAATTATTCAGAAGCATTTGACATTATCGAATGATACAGGAAATGTGAAATAGGAAGAAAACGACATTCCCTTCACAATTCAAGACTCCTCGATTAAGTCGGTACATTTATATTTTCCTTTTTACTTGCATTAATTCTTTTGCCTTGAAATAATTAATTAATAATATTCCAACAGTGTTTACGAGTTTGCCAGCAGCATTCGCAATTATAAATTCAGTACAAGTCTAATCACACTTCTTTACGTTTAATGATCTGTTATTTTTAACATACCTGTATGTACAAACACCTGGCACTGCAAAGGCATTGCTACTTGAATAAGCAGAATGATTGTTCTCTGCGTCGCCACTTCAAACAATTTCCATTGCAAGCAGAACGATAATGCCTTCTGTAATACAAGATAAAGGAAATAAGACGTCACGTAATGAAGGCACTTGGATAAATAATTGTCTTTCTTACAAATGATAATTTTCATTCGTCATAGATGGACAAATGTGACAAAGTGAAAATTAAAAGGACAATTGCCGGCATAATAAACTACGATTATTTATCACAATAGGTTTACTTATTCACATGATATTCGCTGAGTTATATAATAATTTATGCAACAACTAATGAAATGAATGATATTTCAAGAATGCGAACATTTTATACTGTACTATATTTACAATTACAATTAATGAAGTATATTTGCAACAGGAAAAGTAGTATTAATTTCCTTTGACTCATGCGTTAATTATAATGTAATATTAATTAAGCATTGCCAACGTTAATTATACTGTCCCATTTCGTGTTTGCAAGTGTAATACGTTCTGTCGTTAATCGTTCAAAACAGGCCTGGCCAACCCAAATGGTTTTACGGGCCACTTTGACGACGCGTAACGTTACGACGGACCGCACTTATAGATAAACATGCTTTTAAAAAATGTAAGACAAGTACAAAATGAATAAAACTTTATTTATATTTGCTATCGGTCAATATCATTAAATCTCGAATGTTAATTAATGAAATATTTGTTTATCTTTTCTTTCGCTTACTTTTTGTAAATCTATATTTATGGTCGAAGTTGCACATCTCATCTAGTTTTCTAAATTGGCATCAGTTAATTTATATGTACATGACGATAATGACATAAACATGACAACATATACATGACAATAAATAAATAAGCACGTGATGTAAATTTCATCTTCGAAAAAAATGTTCTAGAGTTCGTAGTCGCACTTGCGCACTATAACAATGACACATGCAAATTTTCATTTACTTAATATTTTTTGTATACATACAACGAGAAACAAAGGTTTCAATAGAAATATAAAATCGTCCGGCGGGCCGCAGAATTCAACGTGGCGGGCCGCGTGTTGGCCAGACCTTCAACTAAATGTTACTTTTTATGGCAAACTTCTTCTTCTTGCATCTTTCTCTTTTTCATACGTTTATATTTTAGAAGTTCTACATTTTTATGGCAATCAGAGCATACCCTCCCCGGTTTGCAAGCGGAATGATAGTGGAATTTTTTTATGCTACACAACGTCTAAGAAAATGCGTGACTCTACAGAAATATGTGGTAGACTAATTTCCTTGTAACCGAAGCGTTTAATTTAATTTTAAGTAAGAAGTGAGTCTATCTAGTACACAATATAGTGAAGTGAAACAAAATAAGAGCATTGTCATTACAAAACGTAGTATTTTTTTCGAAGTAGCATAATACTATTTTTCGAAGAAATGTACATTTTTATCAACAAACGTTACGCAGAAACCACTTGCCTTTATATTTCTTGGCAAAACAAACTTTTGTATTGTTTGACTATTCACCTATTTGTGTCTACCATTTTGTGTGTATCTTTAACCGGACTTATCATTTTCAACGCCTTGTGCGCACTTTGTATACTTTCATAAAAATGCTGTAAATATGTACTACATTGTAGTATTGCAATAGTATTTTACACTACTTTACAGAATTCTTTCCTAGTTCTGTCTGTATTTCACAACATTAAAAATAAGTAACTTGCTTTCCAATTATTTTGCTGTTGCAAAAAATGTGAAGTTGAAAATATTAATGGATAATTAACAAACTATTCGGATTAATGAACAATTTCTTTTAATGTTTTATGACATCACGTCTCAACTATTTATGTGCATTATCATTTAGTTAATTATTTGATATAGTTACTAAACTAATCGTGCTTACGTATATGACAGCT
>JABFPT010000932.1:16013-31982 GCA_022817245.1 Nixonia krombeini | reverse complement strand
CCGCGAAGTTCAAAGGATTTGCTTGCACAGGGAGCGTTCACCCAGTGCTCTTGAACCTTGAGGGTCGATATGCAGGCATAAAGGCCTCGTGCGCAAAATACCGACAGATTGAAGTGTGCATGCATTATACCACGAATGTTACCGTCACTGCTTTTTCGGCAGTTTTTCCCGTCGGAATAATCGTCAGAGGAGTTCTACTGTCGTTTGTTCTAAACGCAAAAACCTCATTATCACGCGGAGAAGGTAAACTGACAAAATGAGCAAATAATGCTACCAATCAGTTGTCGCATTACTTCCCTCGGGAGAAACACAACTCGTTATCAGTTTTACCTCAAAACCGTCAAAAGAAAAAAAAGTTCGGCGTTGAGTTGTTCTCCCGAGGGGGAAGGAGGGGGTTACTCGGCGGCGAGTTTCCAGAGGCCAGCAGGACACTTGACGAGTACGCCGTTCGAATCGATGTCACGAATTTGCCGATTTGATGACATGTTGGCATCGCCGCCTCCTTGTATCGCAATAAACTGGGTTAAGTCGCCGAGGCAACTGGCCCTAATTGAAATGTCGCGCATGTTGCCTCCTCTGAATCGTCATTTCGCGAGTATCACCGTACCCGCCTCCGCCTTCTGTTCTTTTCGCATTCACGTATCTCCTTCGCGACTCGAAAGACTGATTTACAGACGATCACTCCCGCTGGAATTTATTGCATTTGCCGTGGCGATTGCCAACCCACACACGTCGCCTTCGGTGGGCTACGTTTTTCGTCAACTCGCATCACGAAAGTCTTTTATTTTCCTTGCACGTTAATATCGTAACTGAAAAAAAATAGGCTCGCGTTGATAAGCACCTTAAATCATATTTTCGTCGGTCCTTCCGCTAATACTCCATACAAACATACGGTACAAATGTAATGCAGTAACAAAGACTACCAAAACTACGACAACGCGCGATATAAAATAGACAATATTGCGTCAATATTGAAAACCAGTTCGGTTGCATTTCATTTTTCGAATGGTACGAACTTTTCCTCGATTTGTCTATTTCGTCAAAGATCGTTGTGGACGAACGAACGTGAAGTAACAATCGTTCGGACTGTTCGGCAAAAGCGTTATTTATCGCCACGTGTTTGCGGCACGCGCACAGTTACATTTACAGCGATGCACGCGGATCGCGCGTACACGCGGGAAATACAAAAGGAATAGAGCCGTAGACTGGAATCGTGATCTGTTACGATGTAAATTGCGATGTAACCGCAAATTGCCGACATTTGCATAAAAATTGAACTTTGCATCTCCCGCTTTAGTTTCTCCGACGAGAAATATTCCTTCCGAGGATTTCGCAGTGCCGAGCAACGGTAAAAGTTACGTAACCAGATGCCAGCCTTTTTCCCCGAAACAGTGCTAATTAAATGCAATTGCGCAATGCAATTAGCAAAGTAGGCAAGAGCGTAATAAGAATAATGCGATTACGAACGTTGAACATCGGCGAACGCCTTTGCGCCTTGTTTTTCCCCTCAAATCGCGCGTTTTCACCGCCTTAACTGATAACAGTACTTTAATTAAATTCGCATGCGTTTATCTGATTTCGCGTATCGAACTTGCTTCCCGGACAATTGCGAGAGGTCGATTAACAAGCGCGAAAAATCTCGCTCGACTCCGTTCCGCAAAAGCGTTTCAAAGTCGCCCGGGCGGACTGTCCCGCGACGCAAAAACGCGCTGCGAAGGGGCGAAGATTATCCAAGCGTCCGATTTGGGCGTAATCGTACCAACGGTCCGAGCTTTGGTAACGTATTGCATAATTCTAAGATGCTTTTGTAAAATAAACGCGGCTAAACTGCACCTTTATTTTATACGGCATCGTTGCGTCATTACGTAATGCGTCATTACTCAGTGCGCTATTGTAATCGTTACATCCTGTTATACGTCGAGTTTGAGCACTGGGCAGGGTAAAGGTGGGCAAAGTCGCGCATTTGGCCAAAGATTGGACAAAAACGCGTGTTTTACGGCCAACGGTAACGGGGGACTTCGTCCTCGTTTACGATACACTCGCCGTACTTACGCGGGCATGGTATACCAGATGTGTGTGCTTCACCTATTTGTTTCAAGTATGTGTGTTGCATCAAAATCGCATGTTAATATTATACGGTGGATATTTTTCTGTACAAAACTTGTAAATACTATCTTGAAAATTAATAGTCTTATTTAATAGTAGCATGATTTTTTTTTATCACCAGTGACATTTGGCTATAATCGATATATACCGGTAAGTCTTTTTGAGCCAATCGTTGAAAAAACCGTCGGTTACAAAGAAGAATTGCGGAACTGTTTCAGTTGATTTAGTTTAAAGCTGGAGAACTAAAAGAATTGAGGTATTGAAACAATTCAATGTAAAGGTACGTTGTAAACAGATAAGAAACAAGTACCTGTGTACTTTATTATATCTCAATTAAGAAAAAAAACAAATTGTCGATGTAAATACAGAATGTCTTTTTTGTCAGATTCACACGCGGAGAATTTGGGTAGGAACAACGTGACTGAAAACAGCAAACGAAAGGGAAAGTTTGCGGCGACATCGCGAGTCGAACGTGTCATTTTGTTTCTTAGACGGATTTTAGTTTCTGAAGTAGACGAAATTTCAGTAAACCAAGCAAGCGGGTGATTTATTTCAACTGATTTTGCTCATTTATCACTATTGTTATTATTGCTTTATATGTATTACTCCCATTGAGTTGAACGGTAAATTTCGTAAATTTTTCAAATTTGTGTTCAGGGATTCGGGAAATAAGAGATTGGCTATCGATTTGCGCATGCGCCGGGCCAACTAGAACCGAAAAGAGATTTGTTCACTCCCCGGTACAATACACCGGCGAATTTACATGAGCTTTCTCATATGCGCGCGTTCTGCTCATAACCTCAAACATTTCGTAATACGAAGCGTGAACAAGGCCTTTTGTCACTATAAAAACAGCGATGTAAGAACGAGAAGATATCGCGAATATGCATCAGTAAAGTTTTCACTTGACCTCAGTGGTATTTTCTTTAAAGTCAGTGCACTGCCTATTATTATTATTATTATTACTGTTGTTATTGCGAATTTACCGACCGAACAGTAACATTCGTGACTCATCGCAATGTTCATTACACTTACATTGCAATTAATATTCAATTTTTTCAACAAACCTTTCTACCATTTTTTATAAATCCTACGTACAAAGCGTGCGACTGTGCCAAATTTGTTACAAAAATGAAAAAAATGTATAATACTTTATCTGTATCGTTGCAAACTATCGTTGTTTAGCGACTGTCTATAGCAATGCAGTTTAAACTGTAATTACAGTCGAATGTAGTCTATAGCATGATTTTTTTTAACCATTAAGATAAAGTCCCGGGCCGTCGCGGTTTTATCGCGAGTGTTAAACGAGCGCGAAATTTTGTAACGTTAAAACGAAAGTGAAGTTGATACGCGCTCAAATCCGGACTTATCTAACATTGCGGACAAGTAGTCCGAACTGTGTTTTTTCGAAAGTGCGAGCCGTGTTTTTGGAACGCCGTCGACAGCCGTGTGGTGGGAGGTTAGGTGAAAAAGTGTGGACCGTCTTGCGGGAGCGGTAATTAAAAGTGTCGACAATGCGAGACGGTTCGTCCGATTATTGATCGGTCCGTAACGGTAAGATTACGATTACCGCATTACGGACTCGTCCTCCTTTGCAATATTTCTGCGGCGAACCTCAAATTGCGCAGCCCGCCTCGTCGGATTTTTTGCCGTCGATCGTCCCTTCGCCGTCCCAATCGTGGAAAATCTTTCGGGTCCCGAGCTGAGCTCGAGGGTCGCCTTCTCCACGTCCTTCCGTAAACGCGATTAACGTCCTTTCATTAGCCCGCGGCTGTCAACACTGATATCCACTAATTTCAATTTCATTAACCGGTCATCAAGCTGGAGAATGTCGGCCGTTTTCGTGATCGGCGCAATTTGATACTTAATTTCTTGAAATTTAACCTTACCTCACAACCTAACCTAACCCGAGACGTTTACAACTACGCCTCGGCTTATCCCGATCTTTATTTTTGCGCCGTTGCGCCTCACCTTGATTCGAACCTTACACCTCCAAGCGGCTTTCTCGCGAAATCGGCAAATTGAAACATCTCGATCGAACGAGACAAGAGCGCGAGGATAATTCGTGACGTCCCTGAGGCCACCCACACACGCCCACGCGTTGTGCATACGGCCGCGTTGCGTCTTATGTAATGTGACGTCGTCGCGTAAAAGCGCGATCGGTCTTATCGATATTATTGAATCATTCGATCCGACATGTTCGGGACCTTCGAGCGCGATCTTGAACTTCGCGATGGCAGCGATGGTGCAGTTGTAGTCGCCGAGCCATTCATTTTTGCGTAATCCGAACGTCCTCTTTTTCGGCTCTTGTATATCGCCCTTCTCTCTCTCTCTCTCTACCGACACACCCAAACAACCGTACATTGTTTAGCAACAACATTTCTTCCCTCACTTATATGCCTCAATTGAATATTACGCCTCGACTAAATATTCATGTTTTTGCAGACCGATTATATTTTCCCTCGTTTGAACCACACTCGACAATGGTTCATTGAAATATCATTTTTCCCGAGAAATGTTTATCGCGTATGCGGAATGCGATTTACATGAAATTCGATTTGATCGGTTCGGACGTACAGCGTGAAAAACGTAAAATGTAACCTAAGTTTAAATCGGCGCGGGGAAAACCAACGTTCGATCGACGTTTCCTTCGAGGGGAAATCGCGGGATGAAAGTTCCTGGTTTGGTGAAAAGTCGAACGGAAAAAATGACGTCTCGGTCGAGCGCGAGGGGCGCGGCCGAGCTGGCCGGCGTTGCTTTCAATGCGAAGGCCGCGTCCGCGCGTGCATTCGCGGCGAAGGCCTCGCTCCTCGCAATTCCTTCTTGACGTATCCGCCACGCGCGGCCGCCACGTCCACATTCGATTCGTCGCGCTCTGCACATTGCTCGGTCACTTCCGCGGGGTTCGCTGCCGCGTTTCGCGTCTTTCCGCCGTAAATGCCGCTCGCGGTACGTCGCCTAATTCCGGAGGCTATGCATTTACGTTGTCAATCGTAATTTTCCAAACCGGAATTAACGTTATATCAACGTTATTAGGTTGGAAACTATGAAACGGGCGTTGAATAAACGTCTAGACTAGACAGAAACGCCCGTTTCATAGTTTCCGGCCTAATACAACATATAACAATATTTATACAACGATACTGATAAACTGTCGTTACCTAACTGTTATCCGTGAATTGTCCACAGCGCGGGAAACCTTTTAAAAATATCTTTTATTTCCAATCGAGGATAAAGTGGAGTAAAACAGACATTTTTTTAACCAGGTGAATTACGGGGCTGTCTTTCGCGGGGATTATGTAAGGAATTGGGTGAGAAAGCGTGGCGAGCGAGAGGAGGGGGGGAATTTATTGACACGAACTAAATATTTGAACACCGATACAAAGCGAATTTGATAAAATTAATGCGCGATCGAGCGAAAGGGAAAAGGCGTTGTTTTTCGCGCAAAAACGCGCTTTGTCCGTTTTGCAGAAATTTGTCGGAAGCTACGTATTTGCTCGCGGCGAATGTCGCCATATATTACCGAGTAAAACACGTTTCTGCCCAGGCGATCGTGCTTGGCTTCTGTCTCCGCGAAAATCATTTACATTCGTAAAGTAAATGATAAAGAAAAATAAACATTCGTTGATAAGGAGGCGAAACCCGTGTTCTCGGCTACGGCAATAATCGACGCGTCACCGAATTTTGTCGGATCGCTCGTGCGCTCGTTTCTCGAGTAACGACGAACGCTGCATAATTATAATATTCCGGCAATCGCTAAGCAAATCATACCTTCGTTTGTACCTCCCTTGGAAAAAAGGTACACACCTGTTCGCGACGCTCCGCTCGATTTCCATCCCGTGCAATCGATCAGCCAATCACCGGACGACGTTTGCTCGAAATAATAATCATTTTTACGCGAGGGTTTAAAATGAATATCGCTCCGTGTATTTTCACCGTTTCGAAAACAAAACCGAGGGGAAATGTTTCCAAGCGATTTCTGCCCGACTGTCGTTACAGTCGTAATGTCAGAAGTCAATTCTCTTGAATATTTCATGCGCTGTGCCTCGAATTTTTTAACGGCGAATCTTTCAATGCCGCGTCGAAACTTGTGTCGCCGCCTTCGAATTTAGCGAAACGCGCGACTTATCCATCTTGCATACGATGTACGTTGCCAATGATTTATTTCCCGATAGGCTCGACAGCTCAATTTTACGGGTAGAAATTCACTGGCCAATTCCGCCGCTCGAACAGCAATCGGTTGTTAAAAATCGAAACGCCGGCAGATGTCGAGGAATATCGAGTAGAATTTCAAAATCGCCGCTTATCTCATTCGCCTGTTGATCGTCATTTTCCAACGAACGTAACATTCGTTAAGTGAGCAAACGTCCCATCAATCATTTCAGCTGCAAACTGAATGCATTTGAAACGGCGTGCGGCAATTCGCTGTCAGCCTTGGACTAACTATCAATTCCACAACATCCCGACAGTCATTTCTACAATTTGGGCGTAAGGCGGCGTTGCTGTAACGCGCCTCGTCCGGCACCCGGTTCAAGCTCGCGGATGAAATTACAGCGGTGTTGAACAAAAAAAAAAAAATAGGCAGATTCTCAAACGGCGTATCGCCTTTCGTTACACCTTACGTAAAAACGCCGGCGAATCGTCGAACGGTGGATTACGGTGCACCGTGTGTCGTTCCAAACGCCTTCGCGTCCGATTATAATCGACGGCGGCAAAAGTGCGCGATAAAGAAGAATCTCAACATGCCCGTTTAATTGCTCGCTCGCAGATCCAGCGCTGTTTTTTTTTCTCGCAGGACGCGCGAGTGAAGGAACAAAAATAAAAACGGATTAACAGAAGATAAACCAGCGGCGAATTTCATAACGCCGTCGTTTTTTGCGGACCCGCTGAAAAAGATGATGTTCGCGGTATTTTTGGAGCGCGGTTTGGAAGCCATACGCGCGTGAGTTGCGAAGAAGGAGGAGGAGGAGGGGGGGGGAGGGAGAGGGAGGCTGGAAAGTGACGATGAGCGCAGGGGCAGAGGAGGCAAGTTTAAGGCCACGAGACGTCGGTGACGTCAGGCGCGGGCCAGCCCTAACCTTGGCCAACACACGATCATCCTAAAATTCTTGAATAATTAAATTCCGTACACACAGGCTCCGGCGGTGTGTCGACGAGTCGCAAACAGCCGGCGAGCACGTAGCCGCACGGCCGATCGCTGCCGTTAACGACTCCGTCGGCTCTCGCAGGTGGTTTAGCGGCCGTTCGAGGAGTTTGCATAATTTATCGGCGAGTGTGACGTTCCCGCGGCTTTGTCGTCGGTTCGCCAGCGTAGGTTTCGATTTTTCCGCGGACCGATTCGCCTCGCCGCCGAACGATACGTTACGCAGGTTTCTGGATTGCCAGCGAAAAAGTTCAAGGCGAAATTTCGCACGGCTCGCCGTTATCGCGAGATATTGATAAAATATGCCCGCGCAATCCTGCTGGTACGCTTGCCAGACGTTATTTTCGGTATAATTTTCCTCGGGAGCGCGGCTCGCTCGCGACTGTTTCTGCCGACGCGGTTATATAAGAAAGTGACCGTTGTTGCTGTTGTACGCGTTGTCGGTGGCTCCTGCAAATTCGCTACGTCGGCAAAGGCTAAGGACAATAGAATTTTGGCGAGACGGTTTGCCATCGGCGTTGGAACTATTGGCCTTGCGGGCATTTTTCTTCATTTAGGTCGTTCCGCTCGGAGCAGATGGATTTTTACGGAAAGCCGATTAATCAACTAATCGAGCCGAAATACTTAACCGTCTCTAATCTAAAGCAAATGTAATTGCGACGAGTGTTTGATTTAACGTTCGACAAAGTACTTTTGCGGATCTTGAGCGAAGTTGCCAGTTTTTTAAGCCCTCGACGTTCATTCCGTTGGTCGTAATGTGAACAAAACGCTGATTTTCGAGTTGAAAAGAATATTTCCGGCGATAAACATTTGGATATTGATGAAATTGAATTACACTTTCGTCGTAGAACCAAATTCAGCTATTACCAGTTTTGCAAATTGCGATAAAATAGTATCGCGTACTGTTCGCTTTATTTTCGGCATCTTCCAATCCAGAATAAAATAAACGTATTTTTTATTACTCTTTTTAATGTCAGAGTTTAAAAATAAGATCGGGATGCATGGAATTTATTTCTACCCTGTCGAGTTTTGTTGTTGGGAATTTGGGCGGAACATTTACACAGGAAAGTAACAGTAATAATAATAATACATGAACTGAAGGAAATAAATTACTTAACGATACATTACGTTTTTACCGTTTTAATAATTGCAAAATTAATTGTTCGGTTTCATGTTCTTTCCACTACTCCACTACTCGATTAAAAAATATATAAATATTCGACTAGAATAACAAGTGTATAAAACATGATTCGGAAACTCGATAAATTCGATTATTTACTTTTGTTAAAAATTAAGTCTTTCAATAACCTCGTTTGTACTTCCTTGTAACTAAACATTTTATCGCAATTGCGTGTAATTTACAAAGGAAAAAAAAAGAACAAGAATATTTCTCACATGTGAAATTCATTACTTCGACTTGTATAATTATTAACGATAAGTACATCGTACAAGTACAGGCGTATATTGTCGAACGGTTGACACTGGCCTTGACCGTGATCTACGAACGAGTTCGAGCATATCGATTTTACTCCTCGCCGCGCAAGCTCTTCCGAGTTGGCCGAAACGCAAAATTTCTTACTGCTCGTCTCCCTTCTGTCTATTTATCCGAATTTTCCCACGGTATTTTCACATGCGCCAATTAGACTTTCGCCCGACCGATACATTCCGACAGTTCGCGACACTAACGCACATTCCGAAATATTATCGAACCCGGCAAAAGTTGACGCTAATTTGTCGCTCGTTGAGGAAACTAATTACGAATGTTTACATACCATTAATAATGCAAATGTTAACGACTTAACCATGTTATTCAAATACTTCTGCAGCTATTTAAATCTTAACTGCATTTTTGTGGAAATTTTATTTCCTGCAGTTTATGCATATTACACCCCGTTTTGCACGTTATATCACAATTACCATAACCGCGCACAAGAATTATTATAAATTACGCAATTTCAGGTTTATTGAATTTCACCGAAATTCAAAGGCTATACTTTTCCATTGACTCGCAGAACTGTTTGAAACTTTTGAGTCGCGTAGTGTTGCGATCGCCGTGAATTACGGTCGATGAGGCGACGAGGCGTCAATTTCTGCTTAATTTCACGTTCCGAGGGAATAATAAAGAACGCGAGTGTCGCGGACTATGCTTCACGGTCCGGCCGTGACCTAAGTTCTACGGCCTTGCTTATCGATCTCCCTGCGCGTATCGAGGAACTTTGATTAAATTCAAATTATGAACGAATGCAATTTACCCGGTTCTTGTTCTTCGCGCGAACTTTCGAACAGAGGTAAATAACTCATTAGCGTCTATTTGTCAAATGCGAGTTTTTTTTCAAGCTCAACGTTTACGACGTTTCGCGAAACATCGGCATCCTTTTATTTCGGCAGATGTCGCACATTTCGCCGACTCGTCGATTTCTTTCCCGCCAGTCCGCTCGTTACATATCGGGGTCGATTCGTTGCGTATTTAGACGGTCTTGTTCGCCGTGTGGCTAAAAGTCGTCGAATGTTATCACGGACGTGCGTAGTCTAAACAATTAGAAATCGATATAAAATGCTGGATAAAAAATGTTGCACCGTTGACGTCATTGGCTTACTCTCCGAAAATACCTTTAGACGGTGAAACGTCAGACTTGAAACAACCAGACGTGTACAACGTAATCTTAGAAATGACGAGCCCGGGTGAGGAAACGTGGTCGTTGATTCGTCAGCTGGTGAGATCAATGAGAGAGAAGGATCCACTCTCGCCAAGTGGATTCATCCGCGTAAAATTCTCGGGTACGAAATTAGCGCGATTGTTCTCCGTTTGGAACGCGCGGTACTTGTTCCACGGCGTTGTTCCGTTTTTCACGCGAGGGACTTATCGTTGGTTTCTATTTCCGCGTTGTACATACAAGAGAAATGGAAATGTGCAGGTTAATTATAGCGTCGGTGTGTTGAGAATGTACAGCGGTTTCCGTTTTAATTATCAGAGAGCAGCGGTGTTGGTACAACAGTCTTTGATCGCCGTAAGCTCTTGGAAAAGTCAAGTTCAAGGTCGGCGAGCAGATAGACGCGCACTTCTTCCACGCGGATCGCCGCTGGCGGGGACTGCACAGTTCTGGCTTTTAGGCCTCGCGAGACTCTTTTACGCAACGGCGTCGCTTTCTTCTTCCACTGCCGTACGTCACCGCGAGCGTTGTCGGCTGGATACGATATCGAAGGGGAAAAATGGAAAGAAAGTCGAGAGTCCTTCGCGAGGACCGATCAACGCAGCTATTCGATCGACGGGCGATTAAGAGCCAACGGCTATTTTTCCGCGAAATCGACGGATAAACGTCGTTTGCGAGAGAGTAAATCCGTCGGCCGTCAACTCGGGCACCGCGCGATTCGAAAACCGTGAACGTCAAACGTGCGGATTTATGTCTGCATGGCGGTAGATAGACTCTCGCGTTGGTCGCGTTTAAAAATAGAATCCGCAAAAAAGTGCAATCGGTGAACTCGGAGGAAGTCCGCCATCTGCCGCTCGTCTCTTTCCTCCGGCTCTCTCGTCTCGCTCTTCCTCGCCTTCCTTTTTTTTTTTCCCCCCAACTCGAATCATTTCATCCGACTGACTCGCGACCGCACGAAAATAATAAATCCGTTGTCCCGGTACTGAGTTCTGTACTGAAACTGTGAAATTCGTCTTGCAGGTTTGTATGATGTCTGGCACGGCCATTGAGAGCATGATCGGAAACAACAGAACGATACCCGCCATCAAACAGGAAGTGGACAACTCCGCAACTCCCACACAGAACTATCATCAAGTTTGTTCGCCAACCACAACGCTTCAGCATCAAGAGGTAACGGCAAAGATATTAGTTTACTTCTGACATCTGAATTGTCAGTTTATGTTCGTTTGTATATTGGGCGTTCGTTCGAAGAGTATTGACTGTCAATTTTTGCAGAGCATGTGCCCGAAAATGGACATGTCGGATTATGGGGGAGGCGGAGGTAGTCCGGAGAGTCCAGAAATGCATCATTGTTCCTCCACGACGCAAGTACTCGGAGCTACCGAAGTAAATATTTTACGAATATTGTACAAACGACGATATAATTACGCGAAGGTGTTCAGATTGCCAGACATTGAATCGGAATGTATTGTGTATGTAATTTCATAACAAGCGATATCAGTGGCAGTATTTACGTTGTATTTAAATATTTAAATTGTTGAGGTAAATGAAAATCGGTAAGAACAATGGTATCGTACGTTAATGTCATATATTAAAATTGTGGATAATAACGCTTAGTACGATATATCAGATTATTGCAAAATGAAATGAAACGCCGCAAAATATTTTGTCTCTTGGAGTAAAAATTGCGGTCTTCGAATGTGTGCACATCTTTTGTCTGTACACATTTTCGTATACACTTTTTTGTCGCACTGTGAAAGAGAAACGATTTTCGATCGCCTATTATCACAGATAACATTTGGCAAACTGTAAACATTGTAATCCTGTTATTAGGATGGAACGAAGGAGGAAGATATGATGCCAAGAAGGCTGTGTCTCGTTTGCGGCGACGTTGCGAGTGGCTTTCATTACGGAGTTGCGTCGTGTGAAGCTTGCAAGGCGTTTTTCAAAAGAACGATACAAGGTAAGCTGAGCATTCGAAGCTCAAAGGCCGATGAAGGTAACGTTATAAGCCTTTTACAGCCACTTCTGCTGTACATTAGAATCCTATTTTGTTTATAATTTGCATTTTATCGACATGTCTTTATCCTGTGCTTTTTCCCAAAGTTTCAGTAATTTTAATACAGCTTTGTTTACATTGCAATCGCTCCCTTTCTTTACCTTCTCTCGAAATTATCAAACCTGTTTTCGTATATCGTTTATATTTGAATTCGACTTTTCGATATGTGTTTCTGATATCGTTTAAAATTCTCTAAGAAGTACAAATTTTTATCTGTACTAGCTTTTTGCATCTTTCTTTTTTGTTTAAAACGCTATAGTAGTTTGTTAAAAATACGTAAATCTCTAAAAATTACGTTGATTATTTGTTGTACTTATAATTTGAATTTTTCTATAGCTCATAACGTTTCCTTTTCAATGTTCTATACAGTAAGACCCAGATAATACTGAAGTATATTCTTTGTTTTTATAATATTTGATTCACCGTATTTTATTAATACTTTATACTTATGTTACGTTTCAAATGGAATTTCCAAAGGAAATTTTATTTGAAAAAGTAATTTGGCGTAAAACGGTTTTTGAAAATGAAAAATATATGTGCGAACACTTGCGTCAGTACTATCTGGCAAAGAACTCTGAATATAATGATAAAGTAGCCAGCAACTTTACAGGTAACATTGAATACACTTGTCCTGCGAATGGCGAATGTGAGATAAACAAACGAAGGCGGAAAGCTTGCCAAGCCTGCAGGTTTCAGAAGTGCTTGCGACAAGGAATGCTTAAGGAAGGAGTTAGATTGGACAGAGTCAGAGGTGGCAGGCAAAAATATAGAACAGTTACAAATCCTTACGTTCCCGTAAAGACAGTCACATTGGAAGGTAAATATAAGTTAAAATAATTGTAATTTTTTATTTCGTACTTCTTAAAATGACAGTAAAGTTATTTTTAAAAAATATATAATGTTTATTCAGAAATTTTCATAGTTGTAATTTACAACAATTTTATAAGTAAACCTTACTAAGTATATAATCTAATAAACTTGAAATTGTACAATGAGTCTTTTGTTTGCTTGACATTTCTCCATTTGTATATCCTATGATATTAAGAATGTAATTGAATAATAGTCCGAATTTTGAGAACTTTGTAAAAGTGACCTTGTATTTATTCCCTATACCCTACTTTTATTGTCATACATTTACGTTCATAACATTCAATTCAATTTAACAACAGTTTGAAATATGTCATTGAGATGTGCATATAACATAACTTCACAGTGAAATTGAAAGTTTCTTGATTTTTTAAACGTAATATTACAAGAACTTACGGAATTTACATGTCACAAACGTTAGCAGTATTGAATTAAATATTGCATTTTTGTGTTTCAAACTAACATTGGGTCGGCAGGCTCTACGGAAACGATAAGTAAGTAAACATTTAGGTCGCGAAATAGTACAGGTGCACAGGTGTACAGGAATATTAAAAATTAATATGTTTATACCACTTTGAACACGAATAGTGGAAATAATTGTACGATGTAAATTTAGTTATCGACGAACAAGAAGATATGATTTCTTTATTTTTTTACTTAAAAAGAATTTTGTTACTTTTATTTAAATCATGGTTTCCGATGAAAATTACATTAATGATACCAAAAATTAATATTTATTACATGCAGTCTTTGTTATTTACTTGAATGTAAAACTGTATTAATACTTTCTTACATACGTGAAATATGTATGTGTAACATTAACATAAATGCATGAAAATAACATGAAAGATATGATAGAATCCTTATTAAAACTAGTTAATATGTGTAATGTATCGTTATGAATCCATTTGCAGACTACTTACTATTGTACAAGTTTTATACAAAACGACATTTATTTGCAGATAATAAAATGGTTGAAGCGTTAATAGCTTGCGAACCTGATATGTTGCAAGTGTCCAGTGTTTCTCACACTTTAGACACTGATCAACGAATACTTGGGCAACTTTCGGACCTTTACGATCGAGAGCTCGTAGGAATCATAGGTAAGATCTTTTTACACGTTCTAAATTAATATACCACACAAACCACGTATGGATACTTTGTTTTGTTTTGTATACTATTAATTTCATTTTATTTTTTCTTTAACTATCATTTAAATTATTTTATGAGACGTATATTTCACAATTTTGTAAGGTTAAGAAACCTCTAAATGTTTCATTTTCTTAAATTTTTAAAAATATACGAAGAAAACAATAAAAAGTTTTTTTATGTGCCATGGTTATGTATCATGTATTAGAAAAAAGAATTCTGTATTTTTAGGTTTGCTATGTATTTATTTTAGAAATATATATTCATCAACAGTTACTTAAGTACAAAAGAAAATATTATTAAATTAATTTTACTTAAAAAATACGTACTATGATTTTTAATAACTTCTTGTATACCTTAATTATATTACAGTTCTATAGTAATGAGATTAATATTTTTTACACGCAAAGTATTTAAAGTAGATGATTAGAATTTTACTTTGTTATACAAAAAAACATAAATGGAATTAAAATTGATTTAATGTTTGATTTGTAATTGTTAGAATATTGTAAAACATTATCATTAGTAGTACTCGTTCTATGAATTATTTAATAACACTTATTATACATTTTAGGCTGGGCGAAACAAATTCCTGGATTTAGTAGTTTAGCTCTAAATGATCAAATGCGACTCTTGCAAAGTACATGGGCCGAAATTCTTACTTTCAGTCTTGCTTGGAGAAGCATGCCGAATACCGGTAAACTAAGGTTCGCACAAGATTTTAGTCTAGACGAGAGACTAGCTCGTGAATGCCATTGCTTAGAACTTTATTCACATGTAAGTACATAACAAAATGCAGTAAGTACATTCATTATATACAAACGTTAATATACTTTAAAACAAATCATGTTGTGCTTAAAATGTTAACAACCCTTTTTATTATAATTTTTTGAGTAGATAAAGTTATAGTAAAATGTTGATTATAATTGCAATTTTGATATTAGTATTTGTTAACATTTGCATTGCCACTTCAATATACATAATATTTAATTACTTTCCTCTGACGATATGATTGTTGTAACTAATTTAACAAACTTTAACTTAGTGCATTCAAATAGTCGAGAGAATGCAGCGATTGGTGTTAGCTCGAGAGGAATATTTTGTGCTGAAAGCCTTGATTCTGGCAAATAGCGATGCAAGACTGGATGAGCCCCAGGCGCTGTATCGTTTTCGTGAATCTATCTTGAATTCCTTGTCGGATTCTGTGGCGGCGATTCGGCCCGGTCAGGCACTTCGTGCAACTCAAAATATGTTCCTAGTTCTGCCAAGCCTCAGGCAAGCTGATGCCATCGTCAGAAAGTTCTGGTCAAGCGTCTACCGAACCGGTAAGGTGCCTATGAACAAACTCTTTGTTGAAATGCTCGAGGCCGCGTGTTACCGATGAACCTTCGTAACCGCAAAGCAAGCTACACGAAATGCACTAATAAATGTTGTTATTACTATTATATTATTATTAATATAATCATTATACGATCGCAAAACGCCTCGCGAGCTACAAATAATGTAGGTTACAAACATTCAGGGATTTTATTATCTAGTTAATGTTATAATAACCGTGTATGAACTGTATATTTACCGAGGAAACTCACAGATCAGTGTGCCATGCAATGGCTAGTTGAACACACCGAAAAAGTTTCACGGGAAATCAGTCTTTAATGTTCAACATTTTTTTTGAGTCTTCGTCACTTTCGTTGACATTTATAAGTATCATTTGTCGATAATATTTTTAGTTTCCATTCATGTAATATGACTATAGAAGAGTTTGCTTTTTGATTTATTTATGGTTTTTTTTAATCATTTTACATTTGTCATGTTTTTACATTATAACACAACGGAATATATGATTTTTTCCGATTTATAACTATTTTGTGCAACTAAAATAATTTTGTTAGAGGTTCAAGTTCATATTCTCACTACTTTGTAGAAATCATTTGCTCTTTGTCATGTTTTCGTGATTATAGTTTTATATACAAAATAAAGATATACCACAGTAA
>JABFPT010000930.1:16120-27649 GCA_022817245.1 Nixonia krombeini | reverse complement strand
TACACGTGAATTGCTGATTCGGAAATGAGAGGAAAATATACCGAAATGTTGACAGTTTTCGAAAAATACGACAATGATTTTTACAATGTTTCGATCGCAATGACAAAATTCGTGTCGAGACAAAACGTATGATCAGACCGCGAGAAGGAACTATGAAAAGTTGAGGTAATGAGGGCAATGATTTATCTAGCTAATTACGTCTACGTGTTCGTGTGGGAATCTAACGAAAATATTCTCATTCACTGAGATACTTTTTTGACGTTGAACGTCTCAAGACCCTACATAAAATTAACGTATAAGTTAAGAAACGTGGCGTGCTGCCGCGACAAGTCTGCGCAGTTTCGTCACAGCGGCGGAGCCTCGGTCGAAAATTTCGTAATTGCAATAGCCAGAAAAAGGTATTGCGCAATCGAATTAGAATATCCATGCTTTTTCTAGAGAGGTTGAGAAATGTTTGTTTGGTCGAAGTAGATTAAATAAATTAATAAGTATGAAATCTTTCTGTCCGAACAATGAGTGACGTTTTTGGAGGCTCTGGCGGCTGTGATTCGTCACACGTTTCTTCATCGCAGAAGCATCACCGTTACGCTACGAATATCCGAAAGAAAGCATCATTCGTTTCGATACATAAAACGTGTAAAAAATTGTATTGAGAAAAATATTCGATTAGTGACTACTAAAATATGTTTACCGAGATTGATGAAATTTATAAAATGGAGTATCAGTTTCATCATACAGTTGTAAATTAATTGTCACCAATAAAAGTTTCCCTCAACGTGGATGCAGATGAAACCACTGTTGTCTTTCTTGTAAATATCGATAATTGTTTAGCAAACGAATTGACAAATGATACATATGCTAAAATATCGAATCGCAAGATCAATCGTTCAGGAGGTTGTTGAATAACATGTCTCACTTCGTTAGGTGATGGCGTTGAGCTTCAGCTCAGATTTTTAGTCCTGAACGTATGTCTGCGATTGTCGTTAATTAGTGCTACGCAAAGTAACAATGAGTGAGGCGGTAATACATTGACGACTTTACAAGGTGAGTGCTTTCGCTTGCAGCGGTATGAAAATGGAAAAATAAAGGTAAAGTAATGACAAAATAGCGCAAGTGACTGTGATTAAGATAAATATCAAAACAGTACAAAAGATAAATGAAATAGAAAGCGATGAAGATGTGAAAAAAGAAGTGAAAAACTCCGAGACAACCTATAGAACATTAGCACATGAACATAAACGATGCATATTATGCCTCTTTTGGCCATCAACGTATTTCATCAAACATTGATTAGATGTGTGAATTTAAACAGTTTGGTTTGATTATTGTTGACACAATATTTGCAAGTATGAATGACGAGTAAGTTTAAGCAAATGTGCTGATGTTCGGTACATTGTTAACAGTATACGACGATGGATTTTAGATTGAAAAACCATACTTAAAATTACAATTGAGGCAGTTGAGTTGGCAAGAGCACGAAGAATCAGTCGTTCGATGCAAGTGCAACGAAAACGTCACCAGGGTAAAGAACATGTCTCGTGGAAAGTGGGGGAACAGTGCACGTTTCAAGGAAAGTACTCAAAGTAGGATGTCTCATAAGAATGTGAAATGTCATGGAAGAACGTCTTGCATTTTCAGTGTTTTCAGTACCCGTCTCAAATACTGTCCTTGCAAGCACCAAACTTTTAACACCATTCGACACGTCTTGCATGCTTGGCAAATTTTTTAAACACCCCAATGTCATTCTTTCCAGAAGATGCGCCTAATTCATACCCTGACTGTGAATTTAGTTTTCTTTCATCCGTCGAGTAAAACACCATTGTGCACCAAAACAAAATGTCTTTGTCAGACTTGATTTCACAGCGCCAGAAACTTCATGAGGGCATCGTAGATGAGCTTTGGGTTGATGGTGCCGTCGGCTGTATAACGCACACCCCTGAGAGAGCCATCGTCGTGACTAACGACTCCGTACTCCCCTACGATGAAACCGTCTGGCGTTCTCTCCTCTACCCTATATTTGCGGTAGTTGCGACCCTCCTCAATGTAACTGACCTTCCGGCTGTCCTGTGACTCCGGGCGAGGAGCTTCCGTGAAGACTTGGGGTCCGTGAGCATTTCCGTTGCTACCGACGCTGACAGCTTCGTCTACTTCGTAGTTCTCTTCCACCGGTTCTTGTTGCACAAGTTGACCATTCGCACCGTAGATCTTGCTAGGCTCGCTGTAAATTTTAGTTGGTTCAGAGTACACCTTTGCTGGAACTGAGTAAACTTTCGCCGGCTCGGAGTACACTCTTTCGGGTTCTCCATAGACCTTGGCTGGTTCGCTGTAAACTTTTGCTGGTTCTGAATAAATTTTAGCCGGTTCTCCATAGACCTTGGCTGGCTCGGAATACACTTTCGCAGGTTCGCTGTACATTTTTTCTGGTTCGCCGTAGATCTTCGCAGGCTCCCCGTAGACCCTTGGTGGTTTATTGTGAGCTTTGGACGGCAGATTTTGGTGGGAATAGACTTTTGACGGGTCGCTGTAAGCTGGAAAAGATATACGAATTTCTAGTTAGTCAATTCGCTGATCGAGACTCTGAGATACTTGCAGAAATGTGTAAAAATGCAAATGTGGAAGTTGATCCCGAAGAGTATCGCTATTTCTTTATATTCTTGTATTTTTAGGAAATATGATATTTTCTAAATTTTATTATCAAGATTTGGTGTCTTTGGGCAATGAATTTTATTACACAAATTAATTCGGTCAGAACAACGTGCTGTTAGGAACTGTCTTAAATGTATATTTTTATCAGATTTATCTTACGATTTTATTTCCTAATCTTCGACTGAAATACCTTGCCATATCAATGGAATCTAATTTTTGTAACTCAACGGTCTAATATAAAATGCACAGTCTAAACCTGTACAATTCGAATTAAATTATACATGTAATTAATTTTTTGTACTTCTTACCGAATTTTTTTTTTATTATAAGACACGTAAATTATTGGACGTTGTTTAAAAATCCCGAGTATATGAATTCTCAAAATGAATCTTTATCTCTCATTTTACTGCTTAATACATCAAACTTACTATTTTTATCAGCGTAAGATATACTTTCGTCATAATGTCTGCCGGCTTTCCTCCCTCTATGACCGATTTCCTCCATGACCTCTCGCGGTTCCTGGTACAGTTTTGTCGGTTCCGAATTTGGTTCCGGAAGCTCGTAACTCTGCTCCACCGGCTCCGAGTCACTTCCACTGGCAGCCGAGTCTGCGGGAACATCTTGCCTGCGTCTACTCTGCGAGAGGGATCTTTGGAACGAGGAGGTCGATCTGGGAGTCACGGAGGTACGGTCTCGCCAGCTGGTTCTGGGTGCGCCCTCGTCGACCGAGAACTCGCTCCTGTTGGATTCCGAGACAATGTTAGTGATCTCTTCCGTGACCAGCTGAGCCGGAAGTGGCGTGAATAAAGTGGTCGGTAGAGATGTCGTGCTGCTAAGAACGGTGCTGGTGGACATGGACGTGGACGACGATGTAGAGACAACCGGCGAAGGCGTGCTACGACTCGCGGGAAGTTTCTCGATATCGTGATGCTCCACGCGAACTTTGTAAGGGGTCGCTTCCACCGTCGACGTCACGCTCACGCCGATAACCCTCTGATTCACAGGCCGGTGGGTCGCCGGACTGGTTTTGTTGCTCGATTTCACCACCGAAATTTCCGTCACTACAGGATTCTGCTTTCGCGGCCGTTGTGGCTCTGTCGCCAGATTCGAGTCATCGAGGGGGGCCAGGTTCTGGCGACTTCCCAGAGATTTCTGGCTGACTGGATATACTGAGGACACAGATCGTTGCAGATTAGGTTGGCGATCTAACGTTATTAATTATGCAGATAGATGCATTAGTTTAGTTTTACTACATGTTATTTAAATCTTAGATCGTAAACGACAATTATAAAATCTCGTCGGTTTCTAACAAGCTGTAAACGTCAACATTTCTGTCGGCAATTAGTTATTTTCAGTGTTAATAATTTTTAGCCATTTATTGTCATTTGTTCATTTATGTCGTAGGAAAGCTGAATATATTAGCAGCGCTAACTAAATCATTTAAATAATTTCATTTATTGTGCGTTATATTCCTAATTTGACCTAGTCTATATATTGATATCTATATATTGACCTACAATTTTTTCTGCTCATATTACGTATAATAATTTGTATACATAAGAATATTTTATGTAAATCTTTTCATGTGAAAACATGCGCTGTGTTTATCGTTTACTTCACACACTCACGTTTTCACACATACACGCGTGCCCTTTCACATCACACTGATATATTACTCAGCTAGTGGAGAAAGGTGACATATGCTTCTTGATATGTGCTATGTTTATTTAACACGTTATTTTTTCCTGAATAAACAAGGATTAGATATTATATAAATAAATTATATAAATGCATTACACTACATGCAAATATATATACATATACAAACAATTTATCAAAAATCAGTTGCAAAATTATTTTTTAATCGATATTATTGTTTTTACGATATTATACGCAATATAAATAATATATTATAGGTTTTTACAATTTTAGTGATCTCTTGCACCGAAACATTTTTCATTCGAATATCATTTTCTACAATTTATCAATAAACAAAATTGAAGTACCATTCATTTTCCAATTATCGATGATTTGCAACGGACTCTTTATAAATCACTTATTATCGTAAATTTGAAGTGCCATTAATTTCACATACGATAAGTCGAGGTTGCCTTCTTTCAATTAATAACAAAGTGACGTTTAAAATATGCCGAATATCAATGCCAACAGTTCGACAACTTTTATAATATCGGCCTTCAGTGTTGCTTTGTATAATACACTTTACGATTTGGATATAAAAAAATGCGGTATCACTATCTCCTTGAATCTCGCGTTATAATAGTATAAAAGTGTTGAAAGAAAGCTTAACCGCCAAGAAAGTCTAAATAATGTACAGAGTGTGCTTCTGTGGTATTAAAAAACGGATTTGTAAAGCATTTTGTGAGTTTAACGCCGCTTTGAAGTCTAGTTAGAATGTAAAAATTCTTAATTGAGGTTAGCGTGTAAAACACTGCGTCGCAGTTTAATTCAAAGACGTACAAAGAATAGATTAAAATAAATTTAAATACATTTTTAAAAAATAATGTTTTTGCAAACGAGTAAATATTTTAAATAATATAAAACTTGAAAGTGTTTATTAAATTTGTATTACAAATTGTTTGAATATTCGCGCGTCATAGTAATTATGTATCAGATGTCGCTACTAGTATGTATGTAACATACACGATTGTGCTGCAAGAAGACGTAAGTGCGTAGAAAAGTTACGCATAGTTCCAAATGATTGTAAGCGAGGCGTAAGAAAAAGCAGATAGCAGGTATTTATGTGATGATATACACTTTACACTTTACTATTTTTGTAAATCTTTTCTTAATTTTATATACGCTACATGCAGTTGCGGCATTCACTACTTCCTTTTCATTATAATTAAATGACGGGTCGTAATAAAAAAAAATGCCATAAAAATGAATTTCTGAATTATTTTAACCGTTTGTTGTTATCGATTACAGTAAATACACAATTGATATAATACAACAAATTATCAATCATTATTTCATCCTGACAGGACTAATTCAATTTACGAAAATGGTTGAAGAATGACTAAATATGAAAATTTAGTGGAATAAGATAACAAAAGGAAAACTTCTTCTCAGAATTCATGCGTTTTCAAATCATATGTAGAATCATTTTTATTGTTATTGCGAATGTTATTTTTGCGTAAATTTAGAATTTCTAAATTTTTATTATTTTCGTATTGCTGTGTGGATTTCCAAAAATTTGGATTTATCTATTAATTGTGCTTTCGAAGAAGAAATATTTATAATTGCATCCACGATGTATTATTATTTGTGCATTATGAAATTTTGATAGACGATTATTTTATATCTTATCAGTTCATTTATTTCTATTCAATTTTCAAGTGTCATTCTATATTTTGTACAGTTAACCGTATAATTTATGCGATATTAGTTTACGATTTTATATTTAAAAATATGTTCAATGGATATTAACCGTTTGAGTACCAAGCGTTTTTGTCGTTTTCCTATCCAAAAGTCTTTATTTTTTACTTCAGTATATCATTATTTGTAATAGTTGTTTATAAGAATAAAAACGCGCACACAAAGTGTAACATTCCTCCAGATTGATTTTCATTTAACTAAGATTGACCGGTAACCGTAAGATCACGAATCGACAGAAACCGAGCACGCTGCGGTTGTCGATTTTGCCGCCTGCAGCGCTCGCACTAATCTGACAACAGAAGGAGCGCAAAATCGACGCTTGGTACTCAAACGGATAAAATTACAAAAATTGCCTTAAAACAGAACAGTCATATAATATACACTGTGCAGTAGTAAAAAAATGAGTCAACCTGTTCAAATGAGAAATCTAACCTTTCTTTTCGTTATACAAGTGCGGGACATCATCGCGACCTCTGGGTTGTCCAACGACAGTCTTGCCGATGGGGGCGCGCGATATCCGGTAAATGGACGCTTCGCGCTGTCTGGATTCGGCTGTAGCGCTGTCGGCGATCGGGGTCGGGACCGGTCGCCGGAATCCGGGTCTTCTCCGGTGCGGTCGAGTTGCCATCGCTCCGTTGATGAAGACGGATAGGAACTCAGTGCCGGCCAGTATGTCGCTCTTTTTGGCCGGCGCGGCGCAGGCCTGCTCCCAAACCAGTGCCACTTGCAGCAGCAGTACCTGGAACGTCAATGATAACCCTTTTAGCACCTTTTACACTCGTGATCGATGAGTCATGGCGGATATCGTTAACGAAGCCTGCTCTGTGTCATACGTGGAAAGTCGCCTGCCTCGTCAACGGAATAAGGCCGATGAGATTTATTGGACTGGTCGGCACATTCGATGCAATTACTCCTTCAATCTAATGATAATTTATCGATTTTTGGCATTTATCTTGATAAAGTCTGATGATACACAAGTGAATTTCTTTCCTCGACAGGTTTACATGAATTGATTGAACTGTTTTTTTTTTCAGGTACACGCTGCAACTTTAGCTTTACCAAAACGTTTACCAAATTCGGCTATAAAAGCAGTACTAATATATTTTGCAAGTTCAAGGAACAAAGTTCTTTGTACTATTGATCTTTTTAATTTCATGTTTTTGTCGTTTCTTTTTTTTTTTTTGAAGGAATGTTGCATTGTATACACTTTATTTTGCAATATTAAGAAAGATCTTGTTTATTAAGATACATTATTTTTCAAACAAAAATCAATTTTCAAAGAAAAATTAAATGTTCTGGAATGGTACAATACTGACTTGAAGTGTGTTATGATGAAAATCTCACATACATCTTCGGTAGTATAGTGGTAAGTATCCCCGCCTGTCACGCGGGAGACCGGGGTTCGATTCCCCGCCGGAGAGAATTTATTTTTATTTTTTTTATACATACCTTTTTTTTAATAAGTGCATTTTTAATTCAATAACATTCTTTTCCCATGTCCTTTTCACGCATTTTTTACACTCCGTTTAAAATAGTTTTTTTTTTAATTAATATGTTAACTGCCACGCGCATTTTCCATGGTTTGCCCAAGGCGCCAACGTGAATTTTTCATTATGCGATGCACATTATGTTGAAATATTAATTACAGCAAATAATGTGAGTTATAAAATCATTCTTGAAGCATTTTTCGTGCCTGGGGTCACCGGTGACCCCACGGCGCTGTAGACAAAAAAACATTGCAATTCCTGATTTTAGGATGAAATTAATTAGCAATGTATCTAATGAAATGCTCCGATAATGATTGTATTTCTCCAATATATTGCGTACGGAGCAGCCCTCGACATAAATTTTAAAAAGTGCCGGAAAATTCACGAAACGTAAGGCGATTTTATAAGGCGTGATATAAAAAAAATTCAAAGCAGCTAAGAAGAACTGGAGGAAAGAGTTCTACTAAAAAAATGGTGACATATTGTTCCGATTGCGTTGATTCACCTCTTATTTGCCGTGAATGTTTCAATCTGACTCATCGAAATATGCACTGATAATATATATATTTTTCATGTAGTAATAAAATAATTTATTTTTGTATGTTCTATATTGCATTGATTTCGTCAAACCCTTATA
Source organism: Nixonia krombeini (assembly GCA_022817245.1). NCBI lineage: Eukaryota > Metazoa > Arthropoda > Insecta > Hymenoptera > Scelionidae > Nixonia > Nixonia krombeini. The sequence goes on along the minus strand of JABFPT010000930.1, from coordinate 19,483 downwards.
GTAACAATGGTATTATTGAAAAATTTATCAGTATCCATATTTACTGTAATTATGTATATTTATTATTTGCTGCGTCGCCGGTCACCGGTGACCCCCATGGCAGTCAACGTGTTAACCAAACATTTACTAATTCAATACAACGACTTTCCAAATGCAATGCTCGGTAACATCTAAAATGAGAACCTGATCATTTATTGGCAATAAAAAAAATTTGCCTACAAAAGCCTGCCATCACCAGCGTATCTCAGAGACAGGACGAATTAACAGCATCCCGGCGCTTGGGTAAATTCTCGCATTTTTGCGATCGCCCTCTTCGATACCAAACGTACATATTTTTCCTTCGTTTCTGCGATCTGTATTGCGATTGCGCGTAATGCCATTGACGCGAATCGCATCGCGTGCACCTGGGCAGGTAACGAGGAGTTTTGCATCGATGATAAGCCCGTGTACCTAAATTAAATTAAGCCTCTTAAACGCCTTATCTGTTGCGCGTAATCGCGATACGCCACGGTCAATGATAAGTCGAGGCCGGTTTATTCGAGTTAATTTTTTATAACGGATTACCATTCTACAAAAATTAAAACTTTTTCAATTACTAACTTTGTAGTTTACGTTGAATTTTTTCTCTTGTTTTCCACCATTTGCGTAATTGGTACATTGATAATTTTTCAAAACGGTGTGAATAAAGCTTAATGGTACTTTTAAGACCGCAGCGTTATACCGACTTATTTATCCGATACGGCGAGATAACATTATCGCGGAAAATGGTAATTTCCAATAGTTCATTTACAACTGGCATTTAATTGACAGTGCACAATAACACAAAGTTATCTCTATAGAGAGAAAGCGATAGTTCGTCTCTATTATTGGGTTATATAACGCATAGATTTATATCCAGCGGTGCCATCTCGAATCTCGTTTCCAGCGTGTAACTAAATTGGCACGTGGAAGACAACAGCCGCGATATATTCGCAAATTATAACTGACTTTTCCGCCTTGGAAGTTTCTCGATTCGCAGTGCCGCTCGATAATTGCACTCTCTAACCGCAGAATGTTCTCCAGCGATCTGCTCGGTTAAACATGGACGCCCGTTGGCCTACCGCAACGAATTAAATTTCTTAATGAATGAACCGAGGCAGTGCGTACAGTAGCTTATTATTCACTGTATAATAACATTTTTTATTCAATGCCGCACTTAAAGCGCCTTATTAACATTACATTGTTTGCGTGATCGACTGAAATCAATTCCTGCTTTGTTGAATTCGTCGTGGATTTGCATTTGTTATTGCATTATGAGGTTCGACGTACTGCTCTCACCTTGACTCGAACAGTGTGCGCTGTTCGTGAACTTTTGTCAAAATGTCAACTTTTCCGGAACAGTGTCGAAACGAGGGAAAAATTGACAAGTCACGCGATGGCAATATTTTTCCTTGCAACTGTTTATCGTCATTTGCATATTATTTACTGTAATTTGTAAATGTATGTAACTTATTCATACAAGCATTGTGTGTATATTTATTTATATATTGATTCCCTTCATTGTAACGAGTTATTTATGTGGCATATTACAATGGGAATGTAATGCTTAATGATAAAGTTATACCAGAACAGTTGAAGCAATGTGCAATTGGAGAGAAATATCATAATTTTCGCAATACCTTCGAGACAAAATCTCCAAATCTACAAGTAGGCTCTTAGAAATTCACTCGCAGTTCGAATAAGCCTGGCCACTGTGGAATTACAACCACCACTTGCCGCTTTAAATGCTAATTTTTTCAACAAATTTATCTCACGTGAATTATAATCGTTAAATGAGAAAATGCTTCGGACATCCTTACGCATAGGCTGAACCGTTAAGATTTAACATGTAAGATGGCAGATTGAGATAATCATTAAACATAATAATGTTACAGTCGAGACATGTTGCACATAATTTACATTACCATAAATGAACATTAATGCATTTAAATGATACTTTGCGTTAACTGTGTTACGCTTTATTAATTAGTTTCTAATTATTTATTATTGAATAAATTAAAACTTGATAATTTATTATTTTATATGCCATGTTTATTATTAATTAGTGTATAATTATATTGTAACTAATATTGTACGACATCCAATAAGTGTATTTAATGTATGGCGAAGAATGCAATAAAAATGTATGTAATGAAATCTGACTGGAATTATAATGTTTGGTATGTAATTGGTGTAGAGACGTGCATGTGTGTACTAATATGCCTTTTATAATACAAATATAGATGTTTGTGCGATAAGGAGATATGTAGGTAAATCAATACTTTACCAATGACTGGTTGATGTAACGATTTTCCAACACGATTCAGGTATTAATGTCATCGACTGTACCAAGAAGCACAACTGCCGATAAAGATGTATATAATAAAGATACGATCGGTTATCGGCAAGTTATTGTTCAGTTCGATTTGTCCAATCTGTTTAATTGATCTTCAATCCTTCATTGGTATTCTCGATTGCGCTTACTGAAATTTTATAAAACCTACCATTTTTCAGATTTTTTTTTATGACGCTTACCAACTACGTAGTAGGCGTGTATTACCGTAAAAAAAAGTACGAAAATAAGTGTCAACAGAGTGCATAATTTTAAAAAAGGTGCGACTGTCAAAGTAGTGCACAATTTTCAACCAAAAAAAATGCGCAACCGACGAAAAAGAATGTACAATTTTCCAAAAAAAAGAAGATAAGCGATTGATAAAAAAAAAATGCACCACTGCCGAGAATAGAAAAGTCCATTTAATTTGTTGGTTTATGCCGCTTGATGAAATCCCGACAAAAAATTCTTTTACATTTCTGCAAACGTCTCTGTCTCCCCGTTTCCAAAGATCTCGGCTTTCGTCATCTCTCGTATGAAAATTCGCAGAATCATTTTGCATCGGCTGGCAGTAAATATGCAAATAATCGTTTAATGTAACTTTTAACGCAGATAACTGTCGATGGGAAGCAATAAAGTGAATGAAATACGAAAACGATATTACTAATATTGCGGGTAATATAGCGCGGTGATAAGCGTGCGCGCGCGCGAGCATAGGCGAGTGAGAGACATTTGGAATGCGAATTTCAGCATAGGCTGAATCGGCGGCCCGTGATACGTTTCTAGACAATATGCAGGTGCGGCCGCTTTGAAGACGCGACATCGCCGGAGAATCGTCGACTCGAGTGGGCGAATACCCGAGCTCCTGTCATTTTTCGCGTCATCTGCCTCTGCGCGTATTAAACGCTGGTTCTACAACTTGTAGAAAATCGGTTAACCAAAGCTAGGAATTCCATACAGGCTGATTTGTTAATCGTCCCGAAGTCAATTCGGTGCGATACAAATCGACGCGG
>JABFPT010000927.1:13925-26034 GCA_022817245.1 Nixonia krombeini | reverse complement strand
TTGAAATTGTACACATATTTTATAGAGCTGTAGTAATGTTAATGAGTAATCATCGCGAGCAGTAATCCCATTTTATTAAAGCAAAGGAGATTATTTTAAAATATTGAAAATTTGTTATACTGTTTACTACTTTTCTACACACAATTGAGTCTGACGTTTTTATCTCACGTTAGAATTCATATTTAAATTATTACTTGATTTCTTTAAACCTTTATGTACATTACAAGAATTTACATCACACATTCATGTAATTCATATTACAAAAATACCATAAATAATTAACAAATTTGCTAATAAGTTAGCGTTGCACAAAATTATTAAAATGCATTTAACAACATATGTATTCTGCGGCAGCTTTTACATTAAATATGCACTTATTTCTAATAAGTATTTGCATGCAAAAAATAATAAAAAAAACTTTTATATTATACATTCTAATTATTCCGTTTGAATTGAAAATGAAAAAAATGTAGACATTTATCTTGTTTCATATAACAATTTACAAGACATTTTAAAAGTTCATGCTTTCTTCATTTACGTACAATAATTTAACGGAAGAAATGAACAAACAGCCGATAATTCATGAAATAATTGTCATTGGCTTTCATGACAAAAATACTGAATTTATACTTTTGTTCTCGTGCACTATATTAATATAAATGCAGCAATATATATTGCCTGCAGATTTAATAAATATTACGAGTACGTATAGGCATTGACATGTTTTTACAGATTTCAACCAAAGGGACTTGTATACCATGGCTGTTAAGTTTTCATAGTTGCAAAACTTTAAATGTTAATATTAAAGTTTATATAATACATTCTTCCTTAATCAAGTGCTTCTTCATTATTATTATTATCGTCTTAAAAATGACTTTATCTTCTATTTTAATCATTTTATTAACTTTAATAGAATTTTTAATCATTAATTTAGCAACGCTAAATGTACTATTGCAAATTGTTTTAACAAAAATAGGTACAATTTATTTCATAAAGGAAGATTATGTCCGTCTGTATTATTGAAATATGTTAGTTAATTTAGAAATAAGATCACATCTTTAAACGAAATTAAATAAACAAAAGGTATTTTTAATCATATACTTATGAACTATTTATTTCCTAATATTTTTAAGATAGTTTTCACTAATAAAAAAAATTGATAAGTAGAGGTATAGGCAAAGATGCTCACATCAGGTGAAATGACGAGAAACGAAAAAAAACTCGTTGACATTTACAATCTGCGGTTCATTTTCGCGTTCGACGTTGATCGCGCGCTCTTATAGTAATTGAAATATGAAGTGTCGTTACATTGCAAACGAGAAATAATTCCTTCTTCATTTGCTTAGCGTTATGAAGCGGGATCGAGAAAAGATACTAGCGAAAGGGACGAATAATATTGCTTGATAACGTACCGAAGAAGAACAAAATTAAGTGTCATACTACATATATAACTTCATAGCAAAGATAATGTAATTTTTTATGTAAATCCATTGTGTAAACTAATAAACATTAGTGCTATATTACATTCGTGTACAGTCTGTTCGCTAAATATATTGCCTGTTTGAATTATTAAGTAAAGAAAATCACACAAATGAATGAAAAATACACAAGAATGTAATAATAAAGAAGTTTGTAGTTTTTACAATATTCCTATAAATAATTGAGCATTTTTAAATAGAAACTACTTATTAAATAGAATTTTATACTTTAGAATTATTGTTTCCTCATAATTAAGGTTCTTTAATATTGCAAATGTATAATGTATAATTAACTAATGTATAAGTAAAGTGCAATTCTCAAATAACAAATAAATAACAAATGTAAATGTATAATTAGTACTCAATGTATCTCTTATTTGCCAAGTGCATATTATAATATTAGCATTAGCAAAAATTAATTGAGAAAAAATTTTACAATATTACTCTATTGCAGGTAAATTACAAGAGACCTTATTCGAAGAATGGTACTAAGTTTGTGATCAATAATTATTTCTACAAATTTTCGCATATTATTGCAGATTGTCATAAATAATAAACTAATAATTACAAAGTGTACTGCAGATGCAATAAGTGCATACACAACGTCTCGAACACGGAAGTCTCTTACCATTCAACGACGATTGTTGATTCAGTCAGCAAGTGAGAATCTTTTCGTAAAATCAATTGCATACTTCAATGATTACATGACATTATGTTCCTAATTTTTTATACGTATGCAATAATTATATAATCAGAAATTCAATGGCGTTTTTTCCTAACACACATGGAATGAAGTTTTATTATTAAGCTTTTACATTCATATATAAACGACTTTGGCAAACATGACTTATACTAAGACAATTCCTATCTTTACTAGTACACTTGATTAAATATTGTTTAAATATTTATTTTAGCATAGTGTACACTTCAAGTCTACATTTTCAAACTCTTGCTTATTATTCCTAAGAATGTTCATTTATCGAATAGTTTAGTTCCCACTTCCAGTAAGAAAAGATGTAATCAATACTTTATTGATAAAAAAATAAAATAATGAAATAAATGTGCATAAGTTTTAACGATGTCAAAAATATGTAAACGAAGTTTTAACAAAAGCAAGAGTTGCCTAACATTCTGTCCTTCAATAACTGTTTTGTGTGAAAAAAGTTACTAAGAAAAAATTAAATTCGAGAAGCATAAGTGAAAGCAAATTACTATGCATTATACGCACTAAGATGTCCTTAAAATTTTTTTAAATATCCCTTTTCCCATTAACATTCCACTTTGTTCAATTAATATAATAGTAAAAGTAACCAATTATTATAGAAATATTTATTCGTTGCAATACCCAACCTTTTTCGACTTATAAAAAACTTCCTATCAAAATTATCTTTATTTTTTAGTATATTTTTATGACTTTATATGTCCCTTTATATGTTCGTATATTCATAAAGTGATTACTTAAACGCCATACGAAAATAAAAAGAAACTATGCAATTTATATTTAACAATAATAAGCCCTTAAATAATGAAGAAATTTGTTCTATATAGTAAGAGGTTATTGAACTGAATATTTTAACAATTTTCACAGACTGAAGACACATGAAGTGGTTGGTCAACTATATTTCCCTCATTTACACGTAAATCGTAAAGACGCGTTCAGAGAATCTTCTATGTGACTTATTCAGTGATAATACTTAACTCAAACAATAATTTGTAGTTGTGTTATTCAAAATGTCAGTCTTAGGACCCAGAACTGTAAAGATTATTCTTACAATTTAGTCGTTATCAGCTTCTATTGTTCCATCAACTTTTAGATTTTTTTAATAACTTTTTAATTTCCATGACTCATCCATAACCGCGTTATTGCAACGTGTTCGTTGATCACAACATCTTTAGGGTCTTAACCTGAAGTCTGGATAGAGTCTGTTGCACAATCGAGGATTTACTCCGTTTGCGGCACCGAAGTGCGACACTGTTGGGTGCTTTGTACACGCAGGTAAAAGACGGGACACACGCCAGCCGGAGGCATCTTCGGCGCATCTTCAAATGGCAAGGTCACAGATGTGTTACGTCATAAACTTTCCTCCATCCTACCAGCTTGAGAAAACTAAATGTCACAATACGACCAAGGACGAACCATTTTTGCCTCGGGCAGGTCGAAAGATAGGAATTTTGCTCCTTCTGGACACAAGATTCATCTTCGTCTTCGATTTCGTCGTTGGTGAGAATTTGTTTATGAAAGACAACATTTCAAAAAGAGTATGCATACCAGCCAGTTGCTTTCACATTTCTTCGTACAACCAGAGAAACAACACAGCTATAGCAGAGAAGCTTCTTAACACAAATCTATAAAAGGAGAATGGTTATTCAACACCATTCGAAAGTGTCAAATGCAATTTAGCATTTCAAATCGTTGTACGTTTAACTATATCCTTATTAAATTTTCATAGATTCACTATCTCTATCCTTTTAAAAACAGTGTGAAAAAGTGTTCATTTTTCTCGTCTCTTCATTACAGTTAAATTTACATCATCATATTTCTTATACGTATCCTTCACAAGTAGTGTGATTTGCTAAGGAAGTTCAGCTATAATGTATGAAATTGACACAGTAGCAAATTTCATCTCTGCATCCACTGCTAATTTGAGTTACTAATTTAATTGCTTCCTGCAGGTTCTTTAAAAAATAAAACAAATGGCGTATTTAAAAAGAAAGTATTATTATAAATTATAACTATGAAAAAGAAATGTTAAAAGTAGCCAGTTTTGAATCTGTTCTATATTATACATTATTGTACATACCTTGTGCTTTTTCACATGTTTTTCTTTTATATAAAAAATAGTTTGCATCTATATACAGAACAATTACTAATGAGAACTTTACGAAAGGATGGCTGAATTAATCTGACATATCAAAGTTTTGTATTACCCATACATGCGATTAAAGATCATTTTTTCATAAATGACATCATCGCAAAAGTAAGCATTATGGAATGTGTGTATTATACTTTTTGAAGTCAACAATTTCTTGCAACTTTAGTAGTATAAGAAGTATATGATTTTTTTAAACTTAACGACAAAAATTTTCGAAAGAATGCGGTGTAACACTTTAATGACAATTACACTTTGTTGACAAAGGTCCATTCAATTCTGTACAATGCTTACACAAAGGAAGAATGAAGTAGCATTACATTCAGTACAGAAATATTTTATCTAAAGAATGTTCAATCAATCTACATCAAAGATAGAATAATTTTAATGAACAAATAAAGAATATATTTATTTATGTTCGTATATGTATTTATTACTAAATTTATTCATGTACTCGTAATGAGTGCAGACGAAATGTAAAAAAAATGTATAAGCAATTTCATTTAATGATGGAAATTAATTCTAATTACATAAATGTAACATTCAATTTGTATGTTATAACATTTATAAATAATGTACAATAATAATTGTAATATAAAAGAATAATATTTATAAAGTTCTAATTTTGATATTACGCACAAGTTACACACATGACAAGATACAAATTACTAGTCCAAACGTTTTTTTGTATGAATGAAAACATTCAATTATAAAATACTGAATGTGTCTATTTCTAAACTGTGTCGATTTTTTGAAAAGACTATGAAAACTTCAACGTATTAATATGTATTAACTTGATGTCTCAATTTTCATTTCAGGCACAAGTATGAACAGTTACAAAACTGAATGTAAAGATTATACATATTCTAATTTTTTGAACATTTTGAACATTTTTTGATTTTCAGAAATATCTTCAGCTTTAATTAATCTGTATTTATACATAACATTTACATTTTCATATTCATGTTTGAAAGGAATACATTTTGCATATTTAAATCAGTAGATTTATATAAAACATACACTTTTTCATTTTATGTAATTATACATCCCACAAAAGTTGTTATAAATACAAATAACTTCATACAGCTAAGAATTAAATTTGATGTTAATGTTGCCAATCAAATTGTTTGAATATCATATAAAATAATGTAGCAATTAATATTGTATTTCATAATTAAATAAATTACAATGTCATGGAACTTATTTGCGATTGTGTTGAAATTTGTTTAATTGAAATCTCGCTTTAATTTTAATTTGTCATCGAACTGAATCTTTAATTAAAGAGATGCATTCAGTTATTTATATAACCCTGAATACAAAGCAATTCATTTACACACGAAAGAGTTGTAATTAATTGTTAGTATCGTATTCGCAATAAAATCTTAATTACAGCGATATCCTGAATGCGAGATCAACAACACTTGTAACTCAAGCATATCATTGACAATCGAAGACTTAAATATTGCTTGCACTTTAAACACATACTTAACATACACTAGCGAAAATATGTGTGGGCGTAAGGCAATGCAGCTTTGCAAAACACCTTTATAAACAGGGAAACATTGGCATTTTACGAAATAGAGGACTTCATTGCAAATTATCAGATAATCATTAAATTTTTTTTGGATAGAAAAATAAGTTTTAGTACAATTTTTGTAGAATGAGTTTTAATGCATAACTCCATACAGGCACATTTATGAAAAACACTTTAAGTAATAGTTGCATAAAATGCTCTATTAATCGTAAAAGAAGCGTAATTAATCATTATATTGCTTTGTCATTAAACTTTGAATTACTTTGTCGATTATTTTTATCTGCATTGTAAATTTCAATTTCTTTCATGATCAGATATTCCACCGGAGATATGCAATTTTTTATTTAGCATTGAGAAATAAGCAACAATAAACTAATTTATAGTAAATTCAAATTATCGAACAGTGCGAAAGAGGCTTTACAAAAACTCTCTTTATAAGAATATACCGAAGACGATCTTTTGATAACAAAGTATATAGTGAATATTTATATATATCATATATTATTATTTAGACAAAATAATTATTTTTCAAGAAATCTAAAATTTAAATGAAAAAATCATAAAGCCCGTAAAGAACATTACGTTTGTATCGATTCTATTTTTAAATATTACAGTAGATTTTACAAAAAAAGGAAAATAAACGGTGTAACTGTAGAGTAAAACAAATGTGAAACGTACTGAAAATTAATTTCAGGGTGGCCACGTTAAATTAGTGGCAAAAGCGTTACGGGGATGCCGATGGGCTGGAGACGAAAAGTAACTCCACCATTGCTTAGTGCAGGTGCAACGCGTGACTGTACACCAAAGTGCAGCATCCTGCATCTTAGGAGGCCGAACCACGAATCGCAGGAGGGGATGGTTAAATACGATTTTCCAACTATATAAAGGCAGTTACGAGATGCATCCTCGGTATCAGTATTAGACGTCGTTAAAGGACGCGTAGTAAAAGCACATTGTTTGGTTTTCTGTCGGCTAGACCGCGATCGTCATCATGAGAATGGTGGGTCATCCTATGTGACAAATCCGAGTACGAGCGCCGCCGAATTATTTTGCGCAATAGTGAAAGTGGAGATCTTTTTGTGCTGTATTCTCAGAAGTTTATATATTTCGAATGAAAAAACGTTATCAAAATTGTAAAAACATTTATATGACACAATTGCAATGTCCATTGACGCCAATTACAACCCACATGAATAAAAGCGTTTTGTTTCGAATCACGCGCGTGCGGCAGTTCCTTTAAACCGGTCGGTCTGAGTTATCCTTAATCGCCGTAAATTAACATGCTTTTTGGCTCGTTTGCGACAGGCGTAAAACTGACACTGTAATTTTATTTTTTCTATAACACCGTGTTTCATAAATTCAGTGCACATTCATTATCTTTGACGTAGCTAATCACACTGTTAATTAACACATTACGGACCACACATTTCATTGCTACCCATATCCAGTAGATTATTATTTTCTATTTTAAACATTCTTTTTAGTTACTTTTGATTCTTTTATTGTTTAAAATGATCTGTTACATCCCATGATAGTTTATTAGGATTTGAATTATGAAGTTAAATATCATTTATTAAATTTGTCATCATTCCTCCTAATTAAAAGATGAAATATGACTAATGATAATAAGAAACCATGTTTGTAAGTTAACTTATTTAAAAAATAATACTTCGTCAATACTATGATAGTAATAAGAAAATTTATTATTCCATATTTTAATCATAAATCTATTACAAGTTCATTTACATTTACTGAAGATCTTACTACAAAGTTCTGTACGATAAAATTTCTTTTTCTTGAACATTTTAAGCCCTTAAAGTGTCTTTATACGTATCAATGAAAGTACTATTAGTAACGCAAGTAATGGTTTCTATCTACTGACTCATTTTAATAGCTAAATGACCTTTCCTGAAACCATGACAAATGATTAAATATACTGAATTACGCTGCTCATCGCATTAGCATTACGCGCCGCTCCTTATAAGACGACTCGAGTATTATGCAAGTTATATTTACTTATTTTGTGTTACTGTACAATCCTCATGTCACGGTGTTACTTCTAATATTTCACAGGTGAAAGATGAAAATTATTCACTTACAACGGTGGACAAATAAAATTCATTTGACTACAATTTAACGTAAAGAACAACATAGTATCGCCTGGAAATTAGTCTTACATAATACATCTTACAATTCGTTCATCAACAATTTTTTATTTTATTCAATTGATAGATTATAATACTTGCTACGATATGTTTAACGAACTGAGCATATCTTAATAGTTCATGTGGCAGATGTTATTTTAATTAGTGAAGTGAAATTTATTAACAAAAATTAACAGTGGTCGTTGCAAAAAATTGTTTCTTTTTTAATAAAGTATGCAAACATTTAACTATATTAAATGTTTTAAATGCATAGATGACTTCTATAAGTCATCTATATTAACAAACAAAATGCTTACTGTCACTATTGAAATATGATTACGCCTGTAACATTCAGATAAAAACCGGAATTATTAAAATTCTTGATTCTCTAGTATAAAAACGAATGGAATCCAATTTGTAACACCAACGGCTCTTCTTTATCAGTAAAGTTAAATATTATTTTTTATGCACGTAAAAAATATGACTCTCGAAATTCATGTATATTAATGCCAATCAGTGAATGAAAAAAAGGAATTCACGTTAAAAACTACTTTATAGGCTGAATTTATGAATTTACTATTTATAACGTAAGGATGATTGATATTTTGCATTTTAAAAGTGAAAAAATAGATATAAAAAATGGGTTGTTTGCGTATCATTAACAGTAGAAGTATTTTAAAATTGAAAAGAACAATATTATTCAATAATAAATTTAATAAAAACAAATTCTCTCAGTTGTATTAATCTTTGCATAATTAATCATTTGTTGTTTATGTTTATGATCCAGTTGAAAGATATTTATAATAAAAAAAGAACGGAACTAAGCAGAATACTTCAAACATCCGAAAAAAGTTACTTTTAGAGGAATCGCATTACCCGCAAAAAATGTTTTTATCAATAATAAAATTTTTGTATAAGATAATCGAAAACGATAAATTATGTCTTTTCAGCTCATTGTTTTTACTCTCTTGGCTACTGCGTGCATGGCCGCACCGCAAATAAATTCCAATATAAATCCCAATGATATTACAATTGTCAGTCAAGAAGAACATAACAATATTGGCGTTGATGGTTACCACTTCAGTTACGAGCAAAGTGACGGACAAAAGAGGGAAGAAACAGCAGTGTTGACGAACCAGGGTACGGATGACGAAGCTATAGAAGTAACGGGAAGCTTCAGCTTCACCACGTATGACGGCAAAACATACAGGGTGGATTACAAAGCTGACAAGGATGGCTTTCACCCGACAATCACGCTCGTCGCTTGATCGGCGTTATTCGCCTAACAAAAAACGCAATCATGCGTTTATGCGTTACCTGAAATTCTTTTGAACCGTCAATTAATACTATATCACATATATACCTGATAAAAAAACCAAATTAACTCAAAATGACACGCATCAGCTGCAGAAGGTGCGATTCTTCAACCGATTGGCTTCCAACTCTGTCACTGAGCATCTACTGAATTAGACTTTCTCAAGTTACATTGAATTGGATTTCATTTATAATTCTAGATCTACAAAAGAAAAATGGACTATGTGATATTCCATTTATTTTTGAAAAATACGTTATATGGATCTAAAAAGTGATAAAGAATTTTCAGTGATAGGAACATATTTTTTAATGGTTGTGTCGTTACTCTGATTTTGTATTTAAAGTATACTCCGGGACATCGGAGGAGGCCAGTTCATATTACTTTTCTATATTGAAACGGAAAAGAGTCAAACGACTTGACGCGGAAGACTTCGCAAATGTACATATAGCATGTCTATAACTATACGATGATAATGGAAACTGCACCTTTTGTAAATCTAATTGCGGAATACCAGTGCCTCATATTCGTTAATGCAAATTGCAGCTGGCACCATTTGAAACATGTAAAATCTAGGTGACGAACACTAGACTCAATTTCGTCGAGATCTGCAAAAAGTGATGCTGTTATTTACGAAGAGCAACAGCACGCTCGAGTAAATTAAGTGACCTTTTTATACGTATACACCACACATGTATCTAATAATAGTGCGTGCAATAAATTTGTGTGTATTCAAACCGAATATTGACATGTTCACTTTAAAACCCATCATTGTATTCTATACACAGAATTGCACTGTAATTACATGAAAATATTTATTTCAGTTTGAGCAAATGAAAAAAACAAGCTATACACTCGTCTTTTAAATTATCGAAATATTCACTTCCCAATCTAACTTCTTATATCTAATTATACCTGTCTTTTAGATTTGCAGTAATTCGATAAAAACTTCAGTATTTCTTAATTGCAATTATAACAAGTATGGTATAAGGGGAAAATATCATATATAAAATAATATGAAAGTAACACATACTGCAATAAAAGAAAAACGACATGATTCGATATGAAAATAGAAAAACTGGAAATGTAGAAATATTTATGATTCGATAATTTCAACAATTTTCGAACATTTGTTATAATAAATTAAACAAATTAATCCTAACTTCCGGTCTTAAACAGTCGTTATAATAAAACATTCATTCGCTATAGACGTTTAAAATTTCTTTCGTTTGTTTTCGCTGATGACAAAAGTTGACGCCACCAGTAAGTTATGGTACAAATTGTCAGATGCAAAATGTCATTATCGTAAGGTTTGACATCTGTAAACAAAACCTTAAAATATTAATTATTTTTTATCAGTTTAATATATTCTTTTGTGTGCAAAAATAACAAGTTTTAAGCCAAATAAACGTCATTTTCGGGAACTTTTGATTTACAATTTGAGGAAATCTGCAACTGAGGCACATCGATTGCTTGTAACAGCATATGGTCGGACTGCTTTAAGTAAGATAAGTTGTCGTGAGTAGTATCAAAAGTTTGAGAACGGTGAATTAGACATCGAAGACAAAAAACATAGCGAGAGGCCGAAAGTGTACGCAGATGCGGAGTTTGAAGCAGTATAGAATCAAAATTCTATATACTTTAGGAGGGTAATTAAAAAAACATTATGTTTCGTTCTTTCACAATAAATGCCCAATTCTTGATCAAAAACGGTGGAAACTGATTTGTACACATATTTGATTTTTTGTCTCCCTTATTTAAAAAAAAAAGTTTAATATACTTACACTTCTTTCAATGGTATATTTTCTAATTGAATACGCTAATTGTTCTTACATCTTTTATTATCAGTCATACAAAATCAAATTACGTATCTCATTTGCGTACTTGTGAAACTAAGAAAGATTAGAAAACCTTCGCGCACCTAAACTAATCAAGTGCATAGTTTATATAATGTATAAATGTCACATTAGTAGAAACGCAAATACAATTCATTTATATTTTACGAACAGTTTCGTAACTAAATACTGTATATAAATCTATGTATACATTATTATAAAATATAACAGAGTAAAGTATAGCAGTTCGTAATATTTACAGTTTATCAATACTAAGGCTTGTTGATCATTTCAACATCAAATAAAACAATATAAATTGCAGTATCAGAATTATATGAAGTTGAACATAGGAAAATTGCTGCTGTACTCAGCAAAAAACAATTTTCTTATCTGTCTAGCAATATATTTTTTATTTGTTTTGTACGGAAACATGTATTTTATGTTTATTATGTTCATATCTTCTACAATTAACATACCTCCGTACATAACATCAAGCACACTGAAGCTTTATATGGACTTTTCAGTCTAACCGTTATTTTTTTACGAAGACAGAATTAATCCATCAAAAATGCTTACTCCCAGAGTGATGACGTTTACAGTACTGCATTGTTAATTGTATCATTTTCATTTGTAGTACGTATAAAGTACTGTTAGCCAATGCGTTTTTAAACAAACGGAATTATGATGTGGCTGAACCTCCCCAAGCTCGAATCAAGTGTAATGTTTTATTTAGCTTTGCACACCATTCTAACCTATCCTCTTTCGTGTCCGCTGATATAAGATGGCTATAAATTATTTGTTAATATTAGTAAAACATTTATGGAGATTTCATGTGCATAGAAAAGAAACATTTTATGACAGTATAGTAAAGTTAAAAATGGAATCTAGTTTGTAATTCAGTTTAACGAAAGTCACTTACCGAATAATAGTTTGTGA
>JABFPT010000922.1:19727-32065 GCA_022817245.1 Nixonia krombeini | reverse complement strand
TATGCACAACATACGTTTGGTACTTTATTATTAATAATTTTTCGAAGAGTTTGTTTTGGGAATCAGGGTTGATAAATCATACATATTCTAAAAGCGTTCGTAATAAAATTAGATACTAGATTAGATATTAGATTAATTTTCTAATAAAATTAGAAAGAAATGGAAGTAAATAAAAAGAACAGTGAATGATATTTTGAAGAGGAAGATAAAAAATATTATTAACGAAAAAAAGAATTTTATCATGTAAAACAAGAAGAAATTCCGTCGGCATTTTCTGGATTAATGGAAAATATTATATAACAAACTTAATTTAAGAGACACCTTTGCATTTAAAACATTTTAAAGGTTGTTAATTAATTTGAAATGTCCGGTGGTTTACTGGTATTTCTGCATCCTGAGCATCGTAATTACTGCCGAGTTGCGCGCATTAGTGATACCATCCTTGATGCAATAGTTACGTACTACAGGCTTAATTTTGATTTCTAGCATGCCTACGTTGTTCAAACAGAACTTCATTTCATTACTAAACAAACAAACGAGTTAAGTGTGCCGTTATTTGAATAATAATGTAGTATGATCTGCAGTTGTTCTGGACATACACTTCTAAATGAGAGCATTGAAACTCATTACTGCTTTATGTGTTACCATCCAAATTCAATTCCAATAATTTAAATTTGTTAATATTACGTAGACTGATGTCAGAAATCTAAAATATATTACGTTTGTAGAATACTTTGAGTTGTCATCTTTAAGGTGCATGTTATATTTCAGACTTTTATTACATGAAAATTTATAGTGTAGTCTGTATTAAATGTCATTTTACATATTTTTGAAACTAAATTAGACACTGAAAAAATCTCCTTCCAGGTAATTTATTAGTATTTTTTCAATATATTTCTTGCAGTACCCTTACCATAAAAATTATGTAATTCAACAAATACTTTATTCATAAATTTTATTTTGTCATCAGTTCACGTATTCTTCTTTAGTTTACGTAATTTTATATCCGCATATATTTGATAGTAGTTTATGGGCTTTTTTTTAAACAACAGCTTCACCGATACACGGATTTGAATATCCTTTAAATTTACAAATTCGACTATGACTGTCTTTGTTGCAGTGTGTATATTACAAATCTCCTGTAGTTCCTTGTATTTAAGTGAACATCTCAGGGACCATTTTGCGAAGGGTGGGACCAAAAGTGCTGTACCTTCCTTATTTATGTCTTAATATTTTGAATGTTTAGAATGACAAGATTCTTCAATTCCATAATGTAATTAACTCGAAGTAATGTAGAAAGAAAATGATTTTTTCGTCCAGTCACTGTGACGTTCTCTCCTCGGCAGAAGTGTCACAGATGAGTTTCGCAATTGATAGATAGAATGCATGTCTGAAAAAAAGATACGTTCATGTATCTAAGAATTACATCAGCTGTTTTTTGATTGTCTCGTGAGCGGAAAGTTTTCATAATTATTACGGTAAAGTGATAGTAATCTCAAACGGTTGGTACTTGAGGAATGTCAATCATATCTATTATTAATATGCGTATGCATCCGATAATTTTGACGTTGTGGTAATCAAATTTGCATAATACGTCGATTTTTATATAATTTCCACTCTACCTCACTCACATACGCTTCTTCGAGCGATCGGAATGATAGCTTGAAAATTAAACGTTGAATCGCGTGTACACAATTAATTTTACGCTGTGCGTACATGCACGTCGTACTTTAGCGTGCGTTTGTAAAACTAATAGGAGTTTTTTCTCAATATTTAGCCATGCACGTATCAATCAGTTCTATTTGTGACATTTTCAGTACCACCTCGTATCAATATATTTTCGAAAACGTGTTAACTTAGAAAAAAATTTTGCAGATCATTCCCTAGAAGTGTTACCTTGATGAGTATATTAGCCACAATTACCTGTGATTTAAAAATCATAATTTAAGTCCGTCAAAGTACGCGTTCTCTTTCTGCATCATGTTCCGTCATTTTTATACATTTTCGATCATTTTTACGAACGTCAATGATTGAAAAAACGCGACCATAACGATATTATTAATAATTTAAAAAATGACTGCAATTTTAAACGACTTTATTTGTACCTGATATTTTTAAATGGCTGCGACTCCAAATAGTAAAAAATAATATTTATTACGTCCAGCAGAAATTAAATCGTTAATATTAACAGGTTTGCAAAAGTTTATACACGTAACTCAATGGCATCAGTCGTAAGTGAAGATTAAAATGTTGCACTGGAAATAATGCATTTATCTGCTACTTCGACCTACAAAGTTGATTAATGAGCAGTTTTTAAAACTTCGCTATCAGACAACGTACTTTGTACTAATCTAAGTAGCAGCAAATCGGTCACTACGTTAAGTGGAAGATGTAATTTTTATAGAAATTGTTTATGAATTTGTTACAAAGTCAGCGTTTTTCACGCAATAAACACGGCGAATGATTCGACTAGTCAACTTGCATATTGTCAACAAGCGCGACAAACGATCTAATAAATCATTGCAGCATTTTTATTATTTATAAAAGGATAATAATAATAACGAAGAATATCATTTTTATTGTTTCAGTGGAACAGCGACAAACTAAAATCATGTTTTATAAACATGAATAATTCTACGCGTCTGTAGAATTCATTGATACATCAGTAATTTTTCCCCATGTGCATAACTGCATAAATAAAGTGGCGTTTGGGAAAAAATTCATTGATACTCGCGTTTAAAAAAAGTGAGCAAATCTTCGTTTAAAGTAATAAAATAAATCAAGTGTCGCAATGAACGACAGTGAATTACTGTCTTGTTTAATTCTTTCGATTAATGTATTTAAACAAGACAATTAATGCCTTTGTCTTTTTCAATGACACTGTATAAGAAGCGATTTTTTTAATCTAAAAGACGATGCATTTTATCATTAATTTTGACGTTAATGAGCAAATGATAATTTCGTTAGTGTAATTAATTTTTTTGGAGTATCTACAGAAAAAGATCTCGAAAATAATGAATCATTGTTCCAAAATTTAATTTTATTAATTATAGATTTGTATTTCGTGTAAGTTTATTAAATCAAAGAATAGTAGTAACTGTTACAAATATCGACACATCAACTAGGAAAGCGACGCGTGACTGGTAGCGTACTCTGTGTAAGAAATGTAAGTTATTATTTAACTGCAAAGATAACATCAATTGAACAAATAATTGAATTGATATATTGTATACAAGGCAATAATTAAATTTTTAATCCTACTTACATCTCCAGTTTTATTATTATTTGCGTTATAGTTCCCATATGAATTTTAATACCACTGTCGATAAGTTAGGAATCCACTCCATTTAATAAAGTAAGATTTTAAGTTAGATTTAATTACAGTTAGATTTAATTCATGTTATATTCAATTCACTTTACATCGATTTAACCTAATTAATAAATATTGTCAATAATAATAATAAAAATAATATTCTAAAGTAGAGAAAATCGTAAATAATATAATGAAATATAGTGACATAAAATAGTATAAACTCATGTAAATGCACGTACTTGGTAATTAATTAGGCAGATTACATATGACGAAAGTAATTTTCTTAAAAAAGATAACATTTTCATTAATATATATCACACGCATAGTAAGTAATCACGCGTATTTTCAGTACTGTATATGTTCATACATAAAATATTTCCTCTATATATCTTCCTCTAACGAATTTTCAGGGTTAGTGAAACTTATTTTCAGCTGCATTGCTCGGAATTTGCAGTCAATATTAAAGGGACGTAAGATGGCGAAAATGCATTAAATATTAATTTTAATCGTGCTAAATTATCGGACGAATATTTTATCACGTTAGATTAGCTTCCCTAATAAAATATGCAAATAGGGATTTATTACCATCCTAAACGGGCACGTGACTCTTCCTATCAAATTTTCCATTTTTTCCCTTTCCAGTATTTGAGAATGCATTTTAATTGCTTTCTGATTACCATATTGAAAATGTTAATTAAAAAAAATGTTTAGAATGAAAAACAGAAAAATCACTTTAAAATTGTCATGTATTCAATTACTACATTGATCAGAATAATTAAAAGGACTTAACGTAACTTTGGCAACTCATTTTTATGAAACATATTTATCTCATTGATTTCAATAAATGTTTAAATTCTTATTTATCAGCTATTCGAAAATAAATATTTTAATTTGAGAATTTAAATGTAAGATCTATTGTTTGAGATTAAAAGAGCGAACAACGAATGTTTCATTTAGACTTGTGTCATTGAAGTCATGTAAATATTTCTGATATGAATATGGAAATCGTAGAAAAATAATCAGATTGAAAAGACCGACACTATGTAAAAAGAATTTAATTCTTTTTACAATCAATGTATCACATAATAAAAATTTATTCCAGTATATACATCTTTTTTTACCACATGAAAACCTTCAATTTTTTTATAAGCTCAGAAAAGAACCTATTTATGTATTCAGTGCATATTAAAGATTAGTTTCATTGAATTTATTAAAAATCACTCTGCTTATTTAACTTCGTCGGTATAGTGCTCGTCCACGGTATAGTGTTGCATATTTTTATCGAAATAGATTATCAGAGTTTTTGTAACGTTAAAGATAAATGAAGTGGTAAAGAAAAATATATAAATAGTCAACAGAAATCGATGATGAACCGCAGATAAGCATTTAATGATCATTGACTAAACCGATGTTCGTATTGAAAAGGTTAAAGGTAAATACACTTTTTATATATCATATAATTAATTTTCTGCTTTCTACGGTTACGTTAAAACGACCATCACGTTCTCATTTTATAAAAATGTTTTTTGACTATTATCAGAAAACCGTTACTGATTTTAACATTCTGAGTGACAATGATATGTTGGTTACAGAATAAAAAGATTGGTTAAAATAAGTTTTATATTGTTGATGCTTAAAACAGTAAGTAATTGTTTATTAGGGAAGGATGACAATCACCTAAAATAAAAAGATACTAAAAATCAACAAAATCATGTGATCCAGTGAGCAAACTTACAGAGGTGATATGAGAAGTGGGATATTACGTTTCGTGCACCCTCCTGTATCTCGTGCACGGAGGAGTTGAAGGGAATGTTATGCTGCTCAATCATCAGTGTTCCCACTATTGTAACTGTGTTCACACGCTGGAATTAGTAATACTGTCTAACGACATTAACTAATCTGTTTAGCTCGCTATACGTGATTGGTTTGATAAGTGGATAAATGAAGATACATTTGATTCCATTTTTGTTTCCACAACCAGTAAATTAGGTGTATTTTAATTCGCGAATTCTGAATTATTTTCAAACAAACTAATTTTTTTGTACATGTACATATTTGCAACTATATAAATTCAATACCAATTTTTTAATCCGTTTGCAAAACATAAGTAATTAAGAGCTTTACGTGCAACTCTTTTCACGTGAATGGTTCTATTATCCTCTTTCACATTTAAAAAGCTTTGTACTTAGCAGGCAATGAAGCTCTTTCAGAGAAATACATTCGTCATATACATCCCTTTTAAAATCAATTATTTACCCACATGTGACATTCGTTTTCAATAGTTTCATATTCTCTGGTCCGTTTTATTTTGAAAACTGGATTCTCTAAAGAATATACTAAAATCGCAAAATGTATTTCATGCAATAACTAATACCTTTTCGGTAAATATGCGGGACTAAAAACAGAGCAAAAGGTATTGCTACTTTTACGTACCAAAATGGTAAGAATGTAGTTCGAGTCGGTCACGTGACGCGAATATTCGATTGTCGTAGCGAGCCCCTTAAAAATCAAACTAATTATAACGGCTCAAGTTTTTCACGCCGATTATAAAGTTGTTGTGAAAGGGTTAAGCTTCAGCCGTGACGTTCCGTCATTATAATCATCGTTAAAGTTCCGTTTTATCTCCGTTTTATTAGTTTCGGTTGGAAAATATTAAAACTGCCGTGGACCATTATGTGTAATGAAGAAAATAATACGGTTGAAAAGTATCGCGGTAATGAAAATATTATACTTAATGAAGACACGGGCGTGTGGCCATATGGCCATACGAATATGCGGAATCGATGAAAGCGCGAACGCATAAAGGTCATAATAGCGTTATACGCGCCGGTTTAACCGTATTTGTCCCAAGGCGTAGTCCGGCTCTAGTTCCGGATTATGCCGGACCAGATGGCTCGGCCCGATGTTTAATTAAATAGGGCTTTTATTTCAACGATGCAAACGGGATCGGAATCGCACGATGCTGCCCGAATGGTTTGCGATACCCTGTAGTCAACCGCATTTACGGTATTTCACCACCGTCCCCTGAACTTCCTGCGAAAATCGTGCCAAATTTGTGGCGAACGTTCGCAGAAATTCCTCGTAGCTCGTTTCGGAATACTCTTATTCGGTGATTTGTCCCGTGGAAACGATCCTGCCTGAGACGGTTCCGGCTGGTTTTTACAATCCTTTTTGTCACCGCTGCTACCTTTATCGATTCGGATTACAAATCACGCCGTCTGATTCTATTTCTCAATCGACCAATTCTTTTCAATTAAAATCGAAACGAATAGTGTAATTTTCGTTAGTTTCAATAGAAATCGTCATTCGTCATCGGTTAATTAAATACTTGTACCGTATGTACGCTGAGGGAAATCGGGCCAGTCAATATTGCAGAAAATGTCAGTCGAAAGAGTTTTCGTTATTATTTCGTTCTTATTTCGTTAGTTTCGTGGAACATCAATTTTAATCGTCGATTTCAATACTTGTGAATTTCTGTCGAACGTTTCACATGTCTAGTACATTCTGTCTTTATTTTATGTATTACTAATGCATTAAATTATAGCACATTAAATTATTAATGCACTAAATTTTTTCATACGTTGCTTGATTACAGATTTTGGAAGATTTAGTGAAATTTCGAATTCGCGTTACTTTACGAGTCGTCGAAGCTAATTTGTTTTTTGTGATTCAACATTTGTTTTTTCAATGAAAAATATCAAAATGCTACCTCTTTGTATTTCCATTAACTTGACGTTATTTACTGGACATCTTATCAGACACTATTGTCAATCGAGCAAGTCGCTGTATATTTTGGCAATTTTTACAGTATACGGTGCCATTTGACCGAAGTGTTAAAAATGTATTTTTATTGGACTCATAACTCCGCGATTCGGGTGCGCGGAATCTCAAACCTTCTTTGTCTCAGTTAATAATCTGTCTTAAATAACACGTCATCGAGAAAAGTGTAATCGAAGTTGGAGAAAATGTTTCACTATCAGTGCCCTCAGCTGACAATAACTTTACGAACTTGGATGGAATTCTCTGATTTGACAACTTTCCAAAAGTTGGAATGTCGGGGCATGGTGGTGTAACTCATGCAAAGGTGTCCCCTTCCCCCTCTCTGTGTCTATGTGTGTGCACGTGCGCTTGCACGTAAGGAACACTAAGCTTCGCATGTAATGGAGCAAAGTAATCGCGCGTTATCGCCGAAGCATTTCTATTTAATTAGAATCGATCCAAGAGTGAGAATCGCTCCGGTTATCCGTAGCTCGTAGGCTGCTGAGTTTTATCGTCGATCAGCCGCGCGGGACGGTATTACGTAGATGCGGTCGCCGATAAACCACCACTCAAATTTACGAGACTTTTATTTGCGGGATTCACTCGTTTCTCCCCGATCAACCCACCACGCCCGCCAATCCACACGTACATATAGCGAAACCGGGAGACCTCAATCGCCTGGTCATCGAGGTCCTTTCTCGTTTATCGGCTGATTCTGCTGAGAGATTTTTTTTTTGTCCAGTCACATTTGATCTTCCGGACACAGGCTATGGAAAAGTGCGAACTGGACGGCACAACTGTTTCTTCTAGCTTTCCTCAACGCAGCGAACAAAACACTGAAATTAGCTCGAAGACTCATGTCGCGTTTAAACATACACCTAACTCAATTTTCGATATCTGAAATTATTGTTATAATTAATTTACGAACATTTAGCATCTGAATTAATAATTACGTATTCAATTATTACGAACTGAGAAGATTGAATATAAATTATTTTTAGGTAGGGTTTAGTTAAATTTATGTATATTTAATATATGAAGTACGTAGACATACTTAGTTTAGGGCTTCAGAATCGTGGATGAAATTTATTTATTGATCTGAAATATTAATGCTTCACTTAATAAAATTGGAAGCGACGAATCACTAATCCCGTATTACGTTGCGTAGAAGCGTAAATGCTACTTACACGCAACGCAGTAGTTCCAGTCAAGAAATGGGAAAGTGTGTGATTTCTAGGACGAAAATAAAATGAAAATGGTTTTAATGGTTGCCCAGACTCCTTAGAGTCATAAAGTCACTGAGTTATACCGAAGAGAAGTTTTACGGAACACTCGCAGTAAAAATAGTTCTGCGTGTTCCACGAAATTTAATGTAATTGAAAATACGTAACTTATTATTATACCAAGATTTTATATACTTCGAATTTAATTATTTGGTTTAATGTTGGGAAGTTTTGACGAATTAGGTTATTACATTTAACACGATATGAATGTTCTGGTTTAAAGTTGTAAATTTTGATACGATTATTTTCTACTGGAAAGTTCCGTTTGGTTTTTCATTTGTATTAAGTGAAAAGGAAATGAAATTTAAAAGAAATCAAATACTTATAGGTATTAACTGTACATGTTAACTGACTATAAATCGTACAATTTGGTTAAAGTGTGATTTTAAGGGTAATTTTATCTTTCATTATTTCAACTCATATTGGTATAATCCTGAAAGTAGCCTGTTTCAAGAACTGAAAGAAGCCTGGAACAAAGAAAATACACATTTAATCGTTTTGTAATCTTTTACAGTATCCGATTTTTGGGAAATTATATTTCAGAATTTCTCGATGAAAGTCAGTGACGACAGTAAGTTCAAATTGGCGAACTTTTCTTTCTCTATTTCTCCGTCTCACTTCTTCTTCGAAGCTTCGTGAGAAAAATATAAAAGATATTAGAAAGATTTTACAGTGCGGAAAAAGTTTTCGTCACTGCATCGTGGCTACAGCGCGACTACGTGCAGCGATGAACGAAGAAAAATCGAAAAATCAAAATTGTACATTAAGGTATCATGCTACTGAAATTAAAAAAATGTACATTTACATCGTGTCAGAAGTGAAGTTTTAGATGTACGGTAAAATTATTTTCCATTTTCTTGAAATACAAAAGTTCTTTACATCTCGAATTCTTTACACGTTAAGTTAGAATGTATTTTATTTGCATTTAATAATTGTATTTAATAAGCTCCTGGAATGAATGTTGCAGGTAATTGTTATTCGTTAAAAGTTTGTGATTTCAATTTGAAACTAAAAACAGTTCTACCACTCAAATAACATGTCATTGCATTTTACCTTATCGGAAAGTTGAAAACAGGTACGTACCAAGTTGTAACATTCGTTTACTGAAAACCTACTAGTTATGTAAAAACGGTGCAAAAGTCTCATTTTCAAAAAACAAGTTACGAATATAAGAAAGATAAAAAAATTAATGACAAATTACTTTCCTTGTTTTTCTCATGAAATATGAAGATATTTAGCAAGTAAGCAGTTTCGACAAACACTGTTAGCCTTTTTTTCCACCCGAATAATTAAGTATTCCTCGCACAACAATGTAACAAAAATGGTCTACTTACAACGAGAATATCGAGCCGTTTTCATCTGCACGTTATTCCGTCTCAGTATTTGTAATTTCATTCTGCTGTATGACAGCATTTTCCATTATTAAAATATTAAATCTGCCTAGGTATATATGCAGAAAAGAAGGACGTAATAAAATCGCGACTCTTGTAATCCCAAGAGTGATTGCAAGACTAAATGAGAAATACTTTTCCATCTTCGAGGCAACCCTGCAGCTTCGAGGCACAAATCCGTCGCCTCGTGCAACCCTGCCGGTATAAAATATCTCTATATGTATACTTATACTTTGATAAGTTATTACAAATCCATCGCGCATATGCGTATTCGCCTTTCGCGTTGCAAAGCTTTTCTACGTAATTCCACTGACTTCGACGGATCGAATGGGGTAATATGAATCACATAGGGTAAAGCGCATCATTCATCTATCTGCTGTTTTTAATATTACTGCATTATTCGATTAAATAAAATTACCATTCAAACGAGGTAAAGAGTAAATTACTTAGCCCAATACTGCTTAGCTCGTGCCTCTATTCATTTTTAGTAGTTTGCTAATTCCGCGTGGATATAATTCCTACAGCGATACAATTAATAGGACAGTTTTGAGTAAGTGTGCTAAAAATTAAATACTACGCTTGTATCTTTTAATAAACGTTGTATTTGTATAAAATGTAAATGAACCTACATTTTCATTTGTTTAATGAATGATGATTATGCGAAAATGAACATTTGTTTTCAAATGATTATTTTGTGCAAAGCCAATTACTCTTTACTTGTCACTTTAAAATGTACAAGAATTTTATTTGTATTGCGTCGATAAATCACTGTGTATTATTACCTGAAGAAGGCAACGATACATGTTCATACAATGATACGTACAAGATCATAAACAGCCATTCGGTATTACTCTCCCTGTTATGTGTTTTATTACGAGAAATGCTACATTTACTTCATTGGAATCGATAGAGTTTCTTTGTACGATTTGCAAAATCACTTCTTAGCAACGATGTTAAAGTTTAACTTCATTTCATCGTTAAAAATTGTCGGACCGTTATTTTCATACTCGCAAGCTATATTTATTACAAAATTCTGTAAATGTCCAAGAAATTTCTTTTTCTCTCTGGAAATGGTTCTTTATATATCTGTTTCGATACTCGATAAATACTAACTACCATGTACAGTTTTCAACGAAACAGTGCAAGTTTCTTTTTTACCAGTTGAAAAACCTGTCTTTACTAAAGTTCATCTTTCTTACTGAACGCAGTTAAATATAATCAATTGTGTAGCACATCAGTGAAATTCACTGCGTTGTTAATTTGTTTTGACAGTACGCGAACAGGTTTTGAATTGTAATTAATTCCAGAAAATCGTTCTCAATAGCGTAAGAACAAAATGGCACATTGCCTCATTTTCGTGCTTTCTAACCGGCTCATTACAGTAGACTATTACGAAGAACTGCGCAAAACATATCCAGACACGGTAAGTACAGATCTTTTTCAGGCTCGTTTAATTGAAGTTTTCGTAACGTTGCAGCGGAGCGTCGTTTGCAGACGCCTCGTGATTCGCGTTCGAGAAAAATGTAATCAACAAAGTAGCGAATCGCCTCGAAACAGCCACCACTCTGGCATAATTGAATGTAAACGATTATCAAGCGGCGACTAATCGGCGTCGATTAAGCCCGGTAATCTAACTCTGCCGTCGACACTTTACCTGCGACTTCTCGGCGGTAGTTTAAGTAATCAACAGCTGAACCTTCTCTCGACGAATCTCAAATGGAAATGAAAATCAGGCGAAAAATATGACGGGTTTTGATTAAATCGTGTAATTGAAAATAATACGAAGCGCTAACGACATCGTTGCAGTAACAGGGAGAAGGAATATATTCATTTAGGCGAAACCGTTAATTAGCGGTCAGTTCGAGGCGAGATAAGCTCGGAAGTTTGATCAGTAATAATAAGACGGCGATAAATAACCGAGGAAAGTGGCAAAGTAATTTCAGCCTCGGGGCATCAGCGCCGTAGAGCCGAGGAACATTAAGACCATTATTACAATCTCTTAATTTGCGAAAAACATTGTTTTACAAGAGGAAGCTTGGCCGGATAAGTTGCAACGGGAACCATTATTCATCCGCTCCGCTGTAGGTAACTTACGTGTACATAAGGAATTCGCAAATTTATATCTGACTGCGAATGGCCTTGCCCGTAATGCGCTATCACGCTTGCATTGTAAATAAACACGGTGTGCATTATGTATACCTACTTTTCGAGGGCATGGTCAATAATAGAAACAGGCAAGAACAATGGAACGCGGCGATAATTTAACCTCGTTATTCAGAAATTAAGTCATTCACTGTTGAATAATAATTCACTAAATTCATTTGAGCCATCTCGCACAGAAACTGAAATAGGGCTGGAATAAGGCACTGATTAGGATGCCTGATAATTGTATTAGGGTTCCAATTTGGTAATATCATTTTATATACTCACATAATCGATGTAGACATGTAGAGATTATAATATTTATTTATATTAGGGTACTTGTTTTTGTTAATAATGTGACAATTTTTGGCGATTATTATTACCTTTTTGATCGGGTATTCGTCTAGTTCAAGAGCATGCTATGGGATATCTTATAAGGTAAGGGTAGTT
>JABFPT010000921.1:5576-15657 GCA_022817245.1 Nixonia krombeini | reverse complement strand
CACATATCTTGTTTACTCTTTACCGATGCTGCAAATATATCACCTTGTCGCATCGGTTGTCATTGTTGTTTTTCATTGTCAGGATGTGCAGCGTAACAGAAGATTCTGAACAATCATGCGAATGATTAGAAGATTGTTTGATATAAAATGCATGTGTATGCTGAGTACAAAACCTTCTAGTTATGCGTCTAGAAGTCGTTCACAAACGCGTAGCAGGTTTACTTGGAATGATATCTTGAAATAAAATGAAACGGAATCGTACGGATGGAATTAAAAATAACTTTTCATCAAATGTAAATAAAACTTGGAATACACCGGCTGGATAAAACTGTAGAAACGGGAAAGTCTCCGAAACGTATTGCTCTTTTCGCGTTAATGTCCGACGCAATCAATAGCTTACATCTCGATTACATTCTGAAACGTTCCCAACTGCTTTCCGTTTCGGCGTTTTTCGACGGAGGAAACGTAACGCGTGTAATAATGGTAAGCAAAGCGTAGCAGTAACATGACCGCAATAGTGATTCCGATACCGGATTTCATTGTCCGCGGTAGGAGTGATCCGGTGTGAGCAATAATGGTGTCAAAGTAATCGAGGTATTTCGCAACTGGCTTTTCGATAACTGTGAATATGAAATAAACCGTGTGGGTCGAGTGGAACGCGGAACGCGACCGAATATGCGGCACGAGCGTCTATCTGGGTCATTTTGACGGTGCTCGGGCGGTCGGTGCAGAGTGTTACGTAAGATTTATCGATCCGTATCAAAATAAGGAGAGTGCGGCAAGAGTGATTTCGACTTTTACCCACAGACTCGTGCACACAGCCGACGACGACGAGTGACGCAAGCCCGCGACAATGCGGAGGTGCGATATCCGTCGTTGTTGCGTCGTTTCAATGCCAAGCATAAAACACTCTTCGGCGATCAGCCGAATCCCGTTCGAATCGAATCACGTGCAATCGTCCACGAGAAATTCGGCGATCGACCGCGGTGGTTGGCAGCTTTCGAAAGTTCGGAGCTGGTGCGCAGTTTGGCAGTTACGAATTTTGCTGATATTGTCCACTTGATCGGTTGAAATCGACAAGCTTTCGAATTGTCGAACAATTATTTTGTACGAGTAACGTCTACGGCTGACGAGATAAACAGCGGCTAATCACGTGACGAAGACGAATTTTAAAAATGCCCCGTAACATACGTCTGAATCGCAGGAGCTCCGCAGGACGGTCCAATTGCGAAGCGTTTTGCGTAAAACGATCTGGCGAACGTAACGTTCCGGATCAGTCCCGAGTTGGTTGTTTCGTATTACATGCCAAATATATGCATACAAAGAGAAGAGGGAGACGGAGAGGGAGAACGGGAGATAATCGCGAACCTATTCCTGTTATGCGATAAGAAACGTCTCCTCGTGAATCGTTCTTGACCAAAGGTCGGTTGTTCGCCAGTTCGACGGAAGCGGGCGACGTGTAACAGTTTTAGCCGGCTATAATACAATGCCAGAATAATTTGCGTCAGCGTAGACTGAGTCGGCTCAGTGCAAACTTCGCGAGAGACGCGTTCGTTTTGCGCAAGAATTATGTAGCAAAGCTTGCGTCACGATGGCGGAAGTAGTAGCAACAGCGCGTTTCTCCATCCTTGTACATCCGAGGAAGTTACTTCCAAAAGCGAGATCTGACGTCTGGAACGACTGCAGCGTTTGGCATTTCGCTCGACGCGTATCGCGGCTGGGAAAAACTCTTTCAGCGGTTGTGGCTAGAACAAAGACGGCCGGTGCCGATCTTGACGAATTTGACGAATAGAGTTGAATTGCGAAAACGGCGAAGTCTCGCTCCGCGCCGCGATGGGATCGATTTGTGGATCGTGCGACCCAATAAATGCTCGGCGATTGCGGTACGAGCGGTCGGTCAAGTAGGTCAGTCCCGCGTTGCTCGGACGGCCGACGCGAAGTTACATAATGCCCGGAGGGAGAAAGTATCTCCCCTCTCTCTTCTCCCACGACCCTCCTCGTCCCACCCACCGTTGGGTGCTGTGTTTACAAACACCTTACTCGTCTCGCCCCGCCAACACCTGACTGCCGCTGCTGCCACCGTCACTGCTCTCGTTGCCGAGGTGGAGGAAGAGAAGGAGGGGGAGGAGGAGGTGGAGGAGGAGAACGATGGTGACGATGACGACAACGTCGACGACGGAGGCTATGATTGCCGTCGTCGAAGTGACCCAGATCGCGCAGTTCGAAATTAGACGCACAGTCGGGTGGAAGCTCGAGGGTGGAATTGGGTGGGTGGAGAGGAGGGGTAGAAGGCAACGGTGACAGCGGTGGCGGTTGGTATCCATTTCCCCGCTCCTGTTTCCACCGTTACACAGCGTCGCAGCGATTATCACGACAATCTGTTTACTCTCGGTAGCGTCCTTGTTGTTATTATTGTCAATCCTTGCGCGCGACTTTGAGATTCTCTCGAGAGCGAGAAAACCGAGAAGGCTGCCCGTGTGGGGACGCATATCCTCAAACGATGTTTACACACGTCCGTTATACAATACATTTGGTACTTTTTCCGTAAACTATACGTTAACTATACGTAAACTATACGTAAGTTATACGTACACAATACGCAATCTATATCTCGTAACGTCGTTACATTAGAGCGTTAACGCGATAGCGCGAGACAAAATTTGTTTCTCAATAGCCATCGCGATTCTCGTGCACCGCGCTGTTTGCCGTTATGAAATTGTTTGGAAGGAGAGTAGGGCACCGCAGTGTGTAGGGTAGTTCTAGGGAAGTAACAGCGGAGGGTGGATATCTGCATAATCCGTCAATAATTTGCCAGGGTAGGGTAATATTTTCCTTCACGTTGCGAGCCCGATAACGAGGTGTCGCCTTATTTCCGTTGTTTATGCAATGGAAACAAGAGCGTCGTAATTGATGAATAAGAAGGAGGGGGATCGGAGAAGGGGCTTGGACTGTGAAGGCGAGGCGGATGGCGAGGACGCGGGGGAAATGGCGGACGGCCGCTTACTTTGCTTTTTACCGCCGCGTTCCAGATTCCGCGGAATCCGACGAGCTGTGCAAGCTTCGCGCCGCTCTCCACTCTGGTAACTGTGGTTAATCGTTGTTTAGGCTAGCGGTACCCGACAGAGGAAACCTCGTTGGAACGGCGATCATTTCCGCCAAATACCAGACGCGGCCTTTGCGCCGTCAATGTCCTTCATCAGATCCTGTATCCTTTTTATTCCAGGCTCGCGTTTCATCGGCTAATCGCGGGACTAAATATAGACAATTGCGGTGTATGGAATAACAGGATTTTCAACCTTTCTCTTTCTCTTTATTCTCTCTCTCCCTCTCCCCCCTCTCTCTCTCTCCTTCTGTCTCTATTTCGAGCATTTCGACGCAGAAGACGAAAGAACGGCCGTTTTCATTCATACAACGATCGATCGTCGCCGACAGAGGCGAGGTCGCCGTACGAAACCGGAAGTCAGAGAAACTCCATTTTCTACGTCGTTTCCGATGTAATTGCGCAGCAGCAGTCTCGGACGCTTGCGGCGATTCATCACGATCTCTCTCCACTGTTCCTGCTGTAATTACCGTATTCAGTCTGTACCGTACTTTATATTTCCATGATTATGCAGATATTCGCCAGAAAGTTGTGGCGGACGTTCCGCGTATTCTCCTCCCCGTACATCGTTCCTCCCCTGAGGTCCTTCGAATAACGCTCCGACCTCGGATAACGCGCCGTTTGATCGACGCTCGTTCGATGGTCGATAGAAACCCCGGCGAGGGAACAGGCTCGCTTCGGACAAACGCGAATTCCGCGCGAAATATACTCCTCGACCGCAGATATAGGAACGCAGACACAGTGGCCTAGACAAGTAGGTCGCGGCGCAGTTTTCCCCCTCTCCCCCCCGCACTGTCTCGCGTGCGGCCCTACGCGATCTCCTTCTCTCTCTCTCTCTCTCCCTTCCCCCTCACTCTATTACTCGCCCCTCTCCCTCCCCCCGCCGCGCGTGCGAGTGTCGGCGTTAACCACATACACGTGAATAGAGCGTCTTACGCACACAGGCTACGGCGTATTTACGGTATTACATAAACTAGGCGGCCGCTTCAGTGCCACACGTTATGTGCAACGTGGCAGACGGGCGAGGGGATTAAACGATGTATACGCGCCGTTGTGCAACTGCATTGTTCGACGGAGATAAGCGATGTCTCGAAAGTCGAATGAACGGTGAAAATGGTAGCGAGGGGGGAAAGTGAAACCTGGCGCCGCGTTGCGTTACCAATTCGTCCGTTCGTTCGGTCGTCTGCTCGTCAGCGGGAGCCGGTGTCACGACAAGCCCGCCTTTCCCGTCCGACGATACAGTTGTGATAAGCGAATTGCGAAGAATTCGAGAGGTCCTCCGCGGGTCTCCGGGGAAATTAGGAAAAGGCAGACGACGAGTCTCCGCCTCTTTATCGCGTCCGTTGCATCAAACGTTGCACCGGCAGGTGCAGAGTAAAGAGCAGCGCGACTGGTTGCCGATTGGAATGCACAAACGTGAGAGAATCGTTGCGCGATCGTTGTTATTATGTGCGCAAGACACAGCAAACGTTACGCAACGAAATAACTCGTTTGTTTACTCGTCCGAGACGGAAGAAAGGCCCGAACGGCGATCGTCCCGCTGTGGAACGCGGTGCCTCGAGGACTCCGCGCGCCGCAGAACGGACGTAGTCCCGGAAAGAGCAACTTGGTCTCGCGTGGAGGTGCGCACACGTGCGTGGTAGAAAAGCGGGCAGACGCGCTCTCTCGGTCCGGCGGATGCGGGGAGAGATAAAAGAGGCAGTCGGTCGGCGCAAATTGTCCCCGCGTCGAAAGTTACGGTGAATTATTGCGTCGCGGTGTCTAGAGACGGGCCTCGGTTCACCGTCTATCTGGCCTACTTCCATGTTTTTACTCGCCGATTCGGAATGGCAGTCGCACTAACACACGCGCCGCCAAACGCGAACGCGGCCGAGAGAGCGCGGACGAGGGACGGTTACACGGTCGAATACACGGTAGGCCTTTATCGGCGGTCGACTTCTCGGAAAGAAAGGGACGCCTGCGGATGCCAGCGGTGCGTTTTATCCGACGATCTTTCGCGAGCGAGCAGGACCATTAAAATGTAACGAGAAGGAGAGCCGCCGCCAGAAGAAAAACGAAAGTTCACCTTATTTTCACTCGTCGGCTCTGCTCTCGTTCTGTCTTCCTCTTTTTCTCTCTTTTGCTCCCTCTTCCTCTCTCTCTCTCACCTTTATTCTCCCCCTCCCACTCCTTGCCTCTGAATTATATTATTACTCATTATAAAGAATATTTTCTCTGTTGGTGTACAAACTTGTTACTTATCTCCACCGTTACGCTGAATTACGTTCCTCGTGAATTATTTTTGCCATGTAACGTAACACATCGGTAAGTTAGAGATTGACACTTAACACACCACTTGCAAGGCTGAACCCTCTTAAATCTTCGTGACGATATTTTGGAATTTCATGTCAATGCCAACTTCCAAATCATCCGATTCGACGTTCCGATTTCGTATCGGCCAGAGGAAATGTTAAGAATGACTGTTAATAGCTTCAGATGAACTTGTCTTCCCCCACTCCCGCAATCAACTGATTAGCTTCTGCAAAAAGATCATGCTACTTTAATTCTATTAGATTTCAGAATCCTCATATTGAGCGTGGATCACAGACGAATTGTATTTTAACTTCCATCTGAAGTAAATACCAATCCTTGTTAATGTATATCACCAGAACTAAAATGCCGAGTGCATGTTTTTTTGAAAAAGCTCAGACTATGCGGAACACCTTGAGAGCCAAATAAAGTCAATTTAAACGACACGTGAATGGTGCATGATTTCAGGGTGTAATGATTATCGACCCTGTTCACTTATCTACATATTTCTCCTTTCTTTCTTTTTGTAGAAGCCCAGAAAAACGTGACTTACCGCGAATGGTTCGCTGACTTTTATTCAGCGCGTTTTCTCATCCCGTTTGGATATTTCGATGGAAAAAGTGAAAGATGTAATTTTAGTTAACTTGTCGTTGTTATGATTAATTTTACATTCGCTGGCAAAAGAAGAAGGATGTAGTTCATGCAAATTCCTTCTTTTTTTGCGTCTCAAAATTGTATCAGAAGAGAGAAAGTGGTGACGAGATAATTCCTGTACCTAGATATACCAATTGTATCATTTAAGTATTTTCACACTGAATTAGCCAAAAAAATGACAAACATAGACTTAACATAACTTAACATAAACATAAACTTCTGTTTTTGCGTTGGAAAACCCCTCCCCCCAAGTTCTCTACCATGTACATTCGATCAAAGGGCAATGTCGGAGGAGCGATATTTATAACTCCATTTTAATTACTGTCAACATCCAGGCGTCATTATTTACTGCTACCTCTCCTCACTTCAGCATTCACGGCTTCCGCTCCCGTTTAATTTTCCTCTCAAAGGTCGCGTTCCTTCTTTGCAGCATTTCCCCACGATTTCATAATAAAGTGCGAACGTTGCCAACGACGTTTCGCCCCACGGAACAATCTTCGATATTTTCGCCAACCGTTTAACACGCGAAATGGCTTCTGCTGTTAATTGCACTGGTTTTAGGAAAAACTTTACTTTGATGTTTCCTCCTGGTGGAAAGAAATGTGTTTACTTTCTTCGAATATCGGGAAGTTTACGTTGATGGCGAAGGTGGCGTTGACGGTGGTGGTTGTGTAGAACGATGGAGGGTGGTGAGGGAGAGGAAGGAGAGAAAAGGAGGTGGGGCGCGCAGCGGCAGTGGCGACGGCGGCATCTCAGCGTTGAAATAGGCGGGCATCGCGTTATAAGGTAGTGAAAGGGTTATGACGTATTTCAACGAGATCTCAATCTTCCAAGTTCCTCTACGCCGCAATTGAGCGAGGAGGGAACAAGACAAATTGAATGGCCTATAATTAAGAGCCATTCTGATCATCCAGTCACAAGGTACAGCCTTTCGGGCCCCGGGGCCCTCGCCTCTCCGTATATCAAATTTACCTTTCACCCGATACTTTTTGAGAGATAATCAGCCAATGCTCAACATCATAGAATGCGACGCAACGGTAATGAACGATTGGGAATGAAGGTAATTTACTACGTTGCCCTTCAGGCCGTGAAAACTGCACATTTCGCATGGGCGTTGCTCATCTATTACCGTATTTTTATAGGTTATGTCGCGTACGACCCGTTTAATCGAGGTCTTCGAATTGACTGACAATTTCAGATTTTTTCTTAAATCGCTTAGAGACAAGTTTGCCTTTTATGATCAAACTGGCGGTGGTGCAACCTCGTTGATTCATCGGTGCGACAATCGAGAGGCCAACGAGGAGGCGAGCGACATTGAAAGTCGATCGAAAATGATTGTTTTCTCGCGAAGTTTGCTTATAAGAGAAGACAGGAAAACGCCGCGGCGTCATTTTCCTCTCGTCGAAAGTCTAGCAAGTGAACGGAAAATCACCGCAAATCTGACCGCCACGAAACACGTTGATCAAATAAGCAATGATCTAAAAGTGTATCATACACTGAGAAACGTTCACTGGAATTAACCGACATCGTAAAAGTTTCAAAATGTTGGGGGAGGGGACGATACGCATAGAATACTCGGAGGAGGTACATTTTTTGCGGGAATTATTAAGTAATTAATATTTCATATGAAATTAGCAATTAATACGTCCTACATAATATTTCTCTTCCCCTCTTTTCTGTACGTCACTCGCGAGTAACGCAATGATGCAAAACAGTTCAAAATCCATAAAAGCCTGAGAATAGTTAACACCGTTGCTCGCTTGACGATGTGAAAGAAAGCGAAAATGGTTTCACTGTCGTGTTGAAACAGTCCGGTATTTTACACGTGTGTGCCGATGGATACCAAATTTCTATTACACGACATCGTTCGGTACGAGAAAATTTTCATTTAATTTGATGAAACGGTGAAATGTAAATTCTGTAGTGAATATAACTCTTGCACGTGTGCGTGTCATATTGGACGTCGCGCGTTGTATTTGGAAAGCATGTTATACCGTAAATGTTAACAAGAAATTAGTGCCGTGTGTACAGATTGTTTGTCGGGCGATACGCGTAAGCCGCAATGCGCAGGAGAGCTCGGCTGTCGAGGGGAGAATAATCTGTATTTGCGATTCATGCAGTAACAAATCTTTTCCATCAACGACAAGTAATAAAAGGATCGCTCGGGCGCGGTGATACGCTGACGCAGAACGCGCATTTTGATCTACAACGAGGCGAACACAACATCCGTTTTCAATGTTGCCCGCGACATTGCATTACGTCCAGTTTAGTTTTTTCTTTTTACTTCCTCCCTCGTTTTTTTAACAGAATCCTCAAAACAAGCTACGCTGTTATCCAAATCGAAAGAGAAAATGTCATGCTGTACAGAGAATAAATTGTACATCGACTAGGGAACAAGTAGTGGAAATCAATGATTGGGAAATAAAATATTCAACTGAATAATTCATTAACAGTTACAAGCATTCTTATTGTATACACCGAATGGTATAATCTACTGCTTCTTAGGAATATTAAAACAAAGTTGACACTTTTATATATTACACGAAATTGACATTTGTATAAATATAGTATTACATTAGAACTCGACCTGCATTCATTTATTTATTTTTGTCTTTCATATCAGCATTATGGAAAACTGATTGATATTTTAGGAAATACATGACCAATAAAATTTGTGATAGAAAGTTATAATAACACTTAAAGTTTGTTCTTCTTTTTGCTCGTAAAAATTGGTTAGTCATCTTATCTACGTTTACGGACTGATACACATAACAAGTAATGCACCTGTCGAGCCATCTACCCCGGTTCCTCCAGGTCGTTCGATTCAGTGCTAATTACGTCTTTCTTTTTCTTTTTTCTCTCCCTCACCTACACGCACACGTACACACACATCGCAACTACCACCACCATAATTTTTCTAGTACACGTCTGGAATAAGCCCCGAGTAAGAAAGCCTTAGAGATGTCTTTCTAGGGCGGAAGTCGGTTTAATAGATAGTCTCCATTGTCCCCGTACAGACTTTTCCTCGTTTCTGGTCTGGTAGCAAAGAAAACAGAACTATTTCCAATTCTTTCAACATTGATTTACAGCGCAAATGAAAATTTCGACCAGTGTACTTATTTACACTGACGAGTACAGATTGTTCGATTAACGGTCATTGACAATGGCCTAAGAACTTGTATACTCTATTGTAGAAAATTCTTCATTTACAATAATCTATAATATAGCTGTTGATGATCGTGAAGAAATACGAGAGAAGTTTCGGCTGTGAGTAAATAATCATCATATATTGAGAATCAATTGCATTACACTGACGGGAATTTCATAAAAGTTGAAATTCAAAGTAAAGGTAGTACAATCTGAATTAAGTTGATTCGGGAGACGTAAAGGAATCGTTACGCGCAAGCTGCCTCTCTCGCAATCTGTTTTTATTACAGTTTGGACGGTAACCGTTTGCACTTGAGCTTAATATAAAAGTGCCATTTATGAATGTCACAGAAAGCAGCCTTCGCTTTTCTCAACAGAACTATTTGCAACGCGATTCACGGCGAACGGACATATTTTACATATTTTTCATGTTTGTAACACTACAGGTTTTACAGATTTTGGTTGAAAGTGGGTGTCAGTAGTGATGATGCAGTTCAGTTCGTAAGATATGTCGCGTACTGAATAAGAAAGTGAATATAAACTTGCTGGAAAGTAGTAGTGTAAAACGGTTGAAAGTTTCGCCATTTCGTGACTAGTTTTTTTACAGTGTAAAAATAATTGAAAACAGAAGTTGTATTTTCTTCGCAGTCGAAGTTTCAACGCGTTACAAAGCTTTTTCCAAGTCTCCAGCGCCAAACAGGCAATTAATGCATGAAGTTCCGGAACATATTCAAGAAAAAAGAGTATATAGAAAGAATGGGTGGACTTATACTTTTA
Organism: Nixonia krombeini; assembly: GCA_022817245.1. Taxonomy (NCBI): domain Eukaryota; kingdom Metazoa; phylum Arthropoda; class Insecta; order Hymenoptera; family Scelionidae; genus Nixonia; species Nixonia krombeini. The sequence goes on along the minus strand of JABFPT010000921.1, from coordinate 5,690 downwards.
CAGCGCCAAGTTCCTGTGTTTAAGTCATTATTTGAGAATTGTCAAAAGCAAAGGAAGGAAAAGTGACGCGCACGTGTAAACGCGTTACTCGAGCATACCGTAAAACGAAACGAT
>JABFPT010000919.1:9276-32157 GCA_022817245.1 Nixonia krombeini | reverse complement strand
ATAAGTCAATGTCGTACGCCGAAGTTGATTTTTCGTCATTTTTCCAAAGGGGTACCCCTTCAATTTTTTTCGAAAAATCAACTTCGGCTTTCAGCATCGTATTATACATCAATAGATAGATCTCATCGCGTACATCAAGAATCACCCCTCATATAGGCCTCTCCAACCATTAGGAGCGGAGATATTGAGGAAAAAAGGGGAAAATTGGGGGGTGGGTGTGTGATCTATCGGATTTTTCGACATTAGTTAAACTTACAAAGTTATATCGATTTTTGCAGTCGCAATTTTTCAAATTTGGTTCTCTTTATCTAGAAACATTCGCGAGGATTCGTTCTGAAGTCTGTTAAGTATTGTAGGTCTATTGCAAATTTACCCTTAGCATTACCTTACCAAAAAACTCATTTTTCCGGAAAAAGCGTGCTTTTTCGCAGCTATGTTTCGCAGTTATGTTTTAATACGGAACATTTAAATTTAAAACATACCTTTTACTCAGGAGCGTAATTAATTGCGAAATAAATGACAATAGAAGTTGAGGCAATGAATAACTCCGCTCCTTATAGTGAGTTATCTCAAAAACTGATATAACAATACGGAGACGAGTTTCGGTTTCGCATAAAATCTTTCCATTGTTGCCGGCCATTCCAATCCGTGCGTTTCAAATCAACTGGTTGTTTTCACGTCGGAAGTGGCGCCCCCGTTTAATTGAAATCGCCTCAACAGAACAAAAGTGCAGCGTCCTCGAACGGCGCACACAGCGGCTTTTTTACTTCGAACTTAAAGCGGCAAAGAACGGCCGAACAGTACAACGTTGCACAAATAAAAAGTATAATAACAATCATTATGTAAAACACTGCACCGCGGTAAATAAACGCGTGCGAAACTGCATTATCTCGTAAACAATGGCAAAAAATCCGACTTGAAATCCGCAACAGCTTTCCACATTCTAGTCCGTTCTCGCAAAAATCAGGAACGAACGACCGGTCGAACCCGCGCCTTTTCCCGTATCTAAACAGCGAACCGTATTTCCATTAAACAACGGCGAAGCGCCTTAAAAGCGACCGTAGAGACACCTTAAGCCGAGCCATTAAACGCAACAAAGTCGGAACGAGCGCGGCGGCCGTGTTCGCCGAGAAGAGATTCTTAGGCGAGGAATTCGAAAGGAGGAGGCGGCGGGATCGCCGATATATTCTTTTGTCTACGGCTCGTTGCCGGCGGATAAGCGGCGTCGGCGGTGCTCGCGGTGACACGGCGATCAGGTGTCACGAGGCGATACGACTCGTGACGTGCTTCGATGACGGCGTGGTGCGAACTATTATTAGCGAGCGAATGTCGGTGTGTGGGTCAACGAGTGGTTCGTCGCACTCGCGCTTGTATGGGTGGTAAATACGCGGAGAGACGAGCGGCGACACAATGCTCGCCAGATGGGGAAGGGGGGGGGGGGTGAATCGCCACCGACGGCTCTTCTCGAGGAGTCCACTGTTACCGGACGTTATCGACAACACTCACACCGGCGCCACTCGCCCGCGCGCAACAGATTACGCGATATTGATAAAAACCAGCCGAATCATCGAGTACAGGCGAACTTTGTTATACGTGCGATTTGCTCGTTTGATTAGCACGAGTCCTTTAGAACAACAAACAAAATTCAATAAATTACTTTCTCGTCTCCGAATCGCAATTCGAGAATAAAAGCATTTTGTGAAAATTGATCGACGAAGAGTATTTACGGTTTTATTTACCTTAAGCTTCGATCGCTAATTCACTAGAAATCTTCCATTTTCTATGCAAATATTGTCTTTTGCAAAAAAACGGTCGTTTGACGTTATGTGAATAGTCGGTATGTTCTAACGACAGAAAATATATTTACGTCCATTCACTCGAAAGTGTTGGCTTGGCAACTAAGTAATCGCGGATTTTGAGTAAGATGGAAGATTCAAAATTTTTACTCGAAGATATAACGACTCTATTGAATCCGACATTGTCCGTTTTTGTCGATGACCTTTTGTCATCATTCAGGCAGTGTCAAAATCACATGTCGATACAAGTTCGGATTTTTACCAGCAAAACACTGAATTAAACGAGATTTTATATTAAAGAGAAGAAAAATCAGAATCCGCACATGCTTAGTTGCCATCCCGATGTGTTTGTCTTTGTCGATGCTCGAACAGCAGTGCTATCATCGCAGCAATGTCGCGCACAACGCCGCTCGAAATAATTAAGCAGACGTTGCGTCACGCAGGAGTACTACGTTCTAAATGAAGAATATCGGTGGTACGGCTAAACCCAAGGATAGGTCGAGTTATGCAATAATATCGGGGCAGAAAACCAGCCTCGAAAAAAATCCGAGATGCGTTGTTTTGCTCGGCAACGGTCAATGATAATTACAAACGGTGCGCGGCTGATATCATATGACGCAAAAACTGTGTCACGGTGCATGAAAATATCCCCGTTGCCGTCAAAATCTTCGTTCCGCGGGAAACCGAAAAGAAGTCGATTGAACACCGAGTGAGATAAACCCGATGTTTTTTCTTCCCACAAGAGAAAAAAATACAAAACAAAGGAAGAAGCACGTTCACTTTTACGATCCGAAACAGTCGTCTTGACGACACGTTTACTCCACTGCTTAGAACGGGGAGAGTGGGTGGGGATGCGAAAGAAAGGAAATATAGGCAAAGCTATTTCTTTTTTCCAAAACTAAAAATAATCGTCTGAGCGAAACACGAATATTCCTACTATTTAAAATGTTGGGAGGGGGAGTTAAGAAACAGAATTAAACCGAAATAAGAAAACCTGATAAAGAAAAACCGATTCTTTTCTCAGAGATGAAAAATGACCGTCCCGATAAACCAAAAGTAAATTCCGTTGTACGTGAAAGTGAAGAAGTGGGTGGTGGGGCGGCTGAGAGATAACAAAGGAAAATGAAGATTGCCGAAAATCCGCGTCTGCATAGTTCGGTGGTCGAGCGGTTTCGTGCCTCGCATTTCGTAACGCTAACACCGGTTACAGCGACGCGCGATTTTCCGAGCAGGCGGGAGGGGGGAGTTGTTGGCCGGCTTCCCCCTCGCCGCTGCCGGTACACACAGCTTTGTCTCTCCGCATGACGGATTTAGACGGCCGAGGTCTAAAAATACACGGTGCGGTAGCCAGAATCCACCGCGCTTATTTACGTCGCCGATCTTTACACGTGTTTCATCCGCTACATTCCCTCCTATCGAGCCCTCGTACGCCCGTTTTCCCAACCACTCGGTCTCGTGGTAGAGCCGCGTACTTCTCGGATTTGTACATAAGCCGCTTATTGTACGCTCGGCAATTGATAAGACCGCAGTACGCCGTTCTTTGCCAGAAATCAGCGGAAGAACGTGTGACGGAACGTCGGAAAACGTGACGGCGAACCGGCGACGCTGGAAAATACTCGCAAGTCGATATTTTCGTGCCGGGTCTGGGGAACCGGCCGTTTCTCCTCTTCTCTCCCGGAGACAATGACGGCCTATTAATAGAAGCGCGTAATCGCGTGTGTACACCTATGCAGAAAACAACGCGCATAAATATAAGCGCGAGTCTGCGCAATAAATGACACAGGATGAGAGAGCCGGAGTCTAGAATCCCGCTAGGCCGGCCGCCGATGAATATTCATCCGACGAAAGGAATATCGCGCCGGTGCTTTCAGCGGAATGGAAATCGCGCGCTATGAATTATTTATGAAGCGGGTCGTCAACGGTGCCAACACGTGTACGACATTTCCAATTTTTATGAACGCGATTTTACTATCGCTATCGCTCGCGCGCAAAAAAGTAGCACGTTCCTGTGAACGCATCGGGGTATTTTTGGCACCGGAGGAGAAAAAAGGTAAAATACGAAACACGCTGGATGTTGTAACGAGTATCTCGCTCTAATGGCCAACCCGGTGCGCCACAACGGCGGCCCGCCTCGCCTGCTTATGCATCGGCCGATTTTTTACAGCGCCGGCGAATCTTTTGTCCTCGGCTTGCTTTTCACGCGTATTGTACCAAAAACTTGATTAAGTATTGACGATGCGCCGTGTACTGCACTGTATCCAAACTGTACGTTAACCGGTACAATACGCTTTTTCGAATACTCCGCCGCGCGCGTCGATAGTACCTGAGATGTTATCGCATTGATAGGGCATTAATAAGGCATTAATAGGTTAGGTTAGGTTCATCGGTATAACGACAATGACGGTTAGGTTCCAATGAAATTATATTATTTGAGACGTTTGATTGAAATGAAGTCGTTAGTCCGTTAGTTAGTCCAACTTTAACCAGGATGCCTGATATCGTTAATATCATTTCGGGTATTTATTCTCCGTAAATCGAAAGTCCGCACGGCCCTGGTCAGTTAACGTTACTTAACTGTACCGAAATAGGAATCTTAATATGGCAACCGGATCACAAATGAGACTCTTTCAACCGTATTATTACCCTGTTAAAAAATCTAATTTCACTTTTTATCCGAAGCTGATCACGTATTGAGATTCTTCGACGAGTATTGTTGGCAGGGCAATTTGGTAACCTGACTAGATAATGAGTTAAAAATTGGAAGAGTGCCGGATTAGATCGTAACAAGGTAATAATAGAGCCGAAAGCATCATCGTTTGTTATCAAGGTCTCCTAAGATACTTCTGATGCTTTTATTAATTATTAATGGCCTGTTTGGCCCTTAGCATATTCAGCTATTCTGACAAGTACCGAAATTCATACAAATTGCCTTGCCAATACCTTATCTAGGCCCTGTTTTCAATCGATTTCTTTCAGCGATCAATACCCAATTGAAACCATCGGGTTTACCTAATCAATACCTAATTACAATCATCAGGCGTCCTGGCTAATACCTTATCAATGCCCTGTTTCGACATACGTTTGGTTATTCTCTTTGGTAATTAGAGAAAAAAATCATCACTGCACACCATCGAATCAAAATCTGTAAATGAAAGATGATCGATCACCTCCTCGATCGAAGAGCCACGTGTCGATTCGATTATTCGTCAACGAGGAGGCAGAAGTCGGTTAGTGAATATCGAGGCAATTTCGCGTGCGTCATATCAAAGCTTACCTAATTGATTCGTATGGTGCATTTTGTAGGTAGTAGCATAGTCCAGGGCCATATGCCCCTCGTCCACTTTCGCGAACGTATCCACTGAGTAAACTGCCGGATTTCCGGCAACATCCAAATACTCTGTGTATCGACACTGTGTCTCACTGTTAACGTCGCACGCGAGACACGACTCACCGTATCCGGATGGCGAACATTACTGCACCGGATCCGTTTGTTCGTCAACTAACTCTGTCACCTTTCAATCACAGTATCTGAAAAAAAAAGACGAGAAAAATCAAATTATTAAAAATCACTGATCACCTTAAATTAATCATCTTGGCGGACGTACATGGATGACACGTTAATCTCGCTACCGCGAAGGCGAAGGGAGAGGGGGTGACAAACTGTTCTATATCTCAAGTAGGTAAATGAATTAATTCAATAAATTACTTAACGTCGCTCGTTCCATAGGACAAGAACGTGTGAAAAGAGGAAAAGAGCGTAGATGCGAATTTAAGCTGACCGTCTCATATACATTTAACACATTCTTCTTTCAAGCCACACACACACACATTTTTCGGAGATACGTGTATTCAATGTAATCAAAATTTGTAGCGAAATCGGAATTTATTTCGTGGAATAGCGTTTGCTCGAGAGTAGGCAAACAAATGCACAGCAAAATTGCGACGTCAGTACACAGGTAAATCGATTTGAATTAAATTTCCCGAAAGCCACTGTCGTCTTTTCACTCGTCGTCGTCGGGTTTGCGTAGTCGATGCAAATCCCACAACGATCCCGTCGGTATCGTAACGCCCGGGCACGTGAAAAGTGGATGGAAACGGAGAATGACGGTGCTTTTCCTCGAAAGCCCGTGCGCTCAAGATTGTTCGCGAAAGCTGTGCAAGCGAGATTGAAGAAGGCTCGTACGCGCTCGCTGAAATGCGAGTAAAAAAGAGCGAGTTCAATAACCGTGTAATAGACTCAGCGGCGAGGGGACTAGGACTAGGCCAACGACGATTCCAGCCAGATCGTACCCTCTCGTTCTTCTTATCACGCAAGCACAGAATCACGGTTCGATGAATTTCTAGCGAACGGGAGTGGACGGAAAATAGGAAATGTGTGTCACGTGCCGAACAAACACCGTTGCTTCGATCTACGAGAATATGCGGGGCTAAAGTTTCCATCGGAATATCATCGTTGATTAAGATCAGTTCTACAAAGTCAACAATGTTTTGTGACAATATTTCATAACCGTCGAAATATCTGTCATTCTTTCAACGCCGTGGTCACACTTTGGAAATGATAAACTATTATTCCTTTTTTTTCCTTGTATCCGCTTGGGGAAAAATGATGTTCGAGAAATCGGTGCCTTTGGCGGGATTCTCTTCCGTCGACATTTTCCATCCACCTACAATCTATCATTTTATGTGCTTTGGAAAAAAGATGTGTAAATAAATGTCTGTATCGAACAGTCTTTCGCGGGATTATTGAAACGACGGTTGTCTACCTTGCCTTTCATCCAATACAAACAGTCGGGGAATAAGAAGCTCGACTGTAACCGCGTTTCCCGTCGTACTCGCATTAACCAATTCAGCTCGCCAGAGGCGGCCGTTGCGTTAATTCTTGCGCCGTTTCGCGGTTCTTGCGGGGACGTTGGTGGCGAGCAACGAGGAGGAATGTGCGGCGTTGAGCGGCTTCGCACGCATGCCATTCACGATTCAAATTGATCCCTTGACTTCGCGCAAATGGTGGGAATGATCCGGCCGAGCGGCGACGTCACGTTCGGCGTCATCGGCATCGGTCGTGATGAGCGCAGACGGGCGTGACCGATCAAATTGGGCAAACGACGGCTAACGTGACGCCTCGACCGATCGTTTCTCGCCTTTGTTTATCCGCCGTAATCACCAACCGAGGAAAATCAGTTTCGAAACGATACGTGGATTGATAAAATTTCGAGATAAAACGAAATCGAGGCAAAAAAATGCGAGATCTGGTTTCGAGGAATGCCAGTGAGCGAGTAATTGTCGATTAACGCGGCGATTAGCAATTGGTGGGAAAATGGAACTATTTATGGACGGAAGGTATTTCTGTGAAGGGCCGCGAGTTACGGGTGGCCCTGACGAGATGGACGATCCGGGTAGATCGTCCATCGATCACGCGGGATCGCATTATCGGCACGTGCGATAGCCGACGTCTCTTCCGAGCTGTCGCCCAACTTCGACCGAACCTGAACTATTAGCTAGATGTTGAACTTGATCCAACACCTGCCCTCGTGTACGCGATGCCGCCAACGATGTGTGGCAGATACGAAAATACGTTATATACCCGGTAGATACTCGTTTCATTTCCGCTACACTCGCTTCCATTGTCCTGTGAACTCGCACCGAACAAGAGTCCTTGGTTCGACATTGCGATACACTTTGGGAAATGATTTCGACCTACACATCTTCTTGAGTAAGCCGAATTCGGAACTTGATGTATCGAATGTTAAACGACAGTTACACATTCATTGCTGAGACTTTGCGAATTACATGCAGCATAGAAGGCGTTATACGTTACTTGACGCAGCACCTAAACTACTTATATTTTAGTTAGTATCTTATATATTAAACATATTTATATATTATTATTATTATTATTATTATTATTAATGTTAAACGTCGTATTGGACACCAGTGACGATCGAACACTGGATTCGTCTGAAAAGTAGCTAATAAAGATTTGACAAGAGGTGAATCTATTAACGACTTATTTACACCTGGTCAATGATAATTGCGATACAGTATAATAAAACACCGTAAGTAGACTTTTTACATATTAGACAACATTTTAGCACAACGTCGATCGGCGGAATTGGGTAACCTCAAAAAGGCTCTTGTTTAACCTCGTTTCAACATCCGTCGTCTACTCGAACGGATAGTTGAAGAGCGCGTGACATTTCTGGAACAATTAGAGCCGTTGAGAGAGAGAGTTTGTAACGCCCGAAATGAAATCGGCGTCGAAAAGAGGCAGTAGCGGGGCACGTCGATAGCGAGTGCACAAAAGCCTGGGCGGAACGAATGCCTGAATGAGTGAGGCGGCGACGAGTGTGCGACGGGGGAGGGGAAAAGCACCTGTTAGACCGAAGTCCCCTTTTACCCTTTTCCGTGCACAGGGCTCGAGTGGCCGTATCCTATTCATCAAGTTGCGCGGTGCGGCTCGATGTGTCGAGCAAATGAGTGGCGCGGACGGTAAGAAAGCGAAGGGGGCACCCCAGCAACGTCGTCCCTGTGAAGCCAGTACCCCTTTTCTTGAAAAACAACAAAATAATTAGTTTTACGTAGTACGGCAGCAATTATAAAGCTTCTGATTAATTTTAAAAAGAATTCCATGGAAATTTTATGAAAATCAAGATTTTAGAAAGTTTTGGCAAATGTTCCGAAATTAGGTCACACCCCACCCCCCAATTTTCCCCTTTTTTCCTCAATATCTCCGCTCCTAATGGTTGGAGAGGCCTATATGAGGGGTGATTCTTGATGTACGCGATGAGATCTATCTAATGGTATGTAACTCATGGCTGAAAGCCGAAGTTGATTTTTCGAAAAAAATTGAAGGGGTACCCCTTTGGAAAAATGACGAAAAATCAACTTCGGATTTCGGTTATGTATTATACACCAATCGATAGATCTCGTCGCGTACATCAAGAATCACCCCCTATATCGTCTATTCCGTCCACTAGGAGCGGAGATATTGAGGAAAGAAGAGAAAAGAATTATGTGGCGGGGGCGTCTGCGCCGAGATCGCGGCATAGACCACAATGATGTTTCGTACTGAGGACCGTTACATTTAACGAAAAGTAAATGCGCGCTTTCTCTGCAGCCGACTTCTGCTCGAGTTCGCGGGAGAAACGTGTAACAATAATAATATACAACATTATAGTTCTATTCAGCAAAGACCAGCGATGTTCGTTATTGTTCTTTTCACATGAGAAAATTGTAGTACAGTTTTCACATAAAACGCGCCTTGCATACCGCAATACATTCAATTCATTCACCTGAGAATGTAATTCTCGTCCTTTGTTTACCTCAATCATTCCTTTGTTTTTATTTTTATTTACATCTATAGTTACGCGACAAACGAGAAGGAGCTTTACGAGAGACATTGAAATTTTCGATCAGGATAGAATGCCGTAAATATAACTGATTGAAATTGTGTAATAATTGTATTATTGGCAGTGACAACAGAGCTAAATTTTATCGCTAAATCCAGCCATCGAAATTGTCCTATCCAAATAAGTTCTTTCACCGGATACGTGTAACATATTACGTATAACCTTGCCATTGTTCAATCACCCTTTAATCAAAACATCTGCAACGATGCAACGAGCTTCGACAGATGTTTCGCAACACGCGCTGAACAATTCACGAAACAGTACTGAAATAATGCATTGCGCCGGCTACAGTGTGGTATATGGTACAAAACATGCGTCCACGTGATTAGATGCAAAACCAATCAGAGTGGAATTAATTGGAATTGAGCGAATAGCGAGACGGCATTGGCAAGGAACAGGTAACTCTGTTATAAGCCGAAAGTAACTGGTTCCTTAACACGTTTTATCAAGTATCTCAGATAACGTTACCTGACTACAAACTGATTATAATTATCGGGCGACCTGTTCAGAGTCTCGTTAAGAACTTATTTCAACAGGCCTATTCCATTCTTCCTTTTCGCGTACATTTCGAGTGTCTTCTTCAGTGCCTCGGTAAGCAACTGTTACACCGTCGGATTCCTTTCAAGCGCTACTTTGGCGCTTCCTGCACTGCATTTTTAAGACTTGAAGCCGTTCGAACACGCCGATATATATTTCTGCTCGATTTTTTTAAGGAACGAAGGTACGGAACCCCTCGATTCACCTTAAACAGCCGCGCATCGAGGCAACAGGTTCTTCCCGATGGCGACGCTCGGGACACTCACACACATACGTATACAGATACACGGTTCGTGCGGACTTACGGCCAGATCGGAAAGAAGCTTAGCGAGCCGACGTATATCCCGCGATGCATTCTGGATTCCCGCTTCAACATCGTTCAGGAGCCGCATAGCCATTTAATTACCAAGATAGGATTTCTTCGGTTGCCGAACGCGTTAAGCGAAACTTTCCACCAACTGTTGCTATTTCATACACCGCACTGGAAGACGAGAGCTCGATGTTGAGCAAGACTTGGGCGCCTGAGCAGAGAAATTTCTAGTTGTTCGAAATGTTTCGTTGCAAGCAGGAAAAGTTGTTTATTTTACCGTTTTAATTGAATCTTACATTTTTTACCAACTTTTATTTCTTTCAAACTAATACTATTAACGCATTCAACGTAAAGAGAATTTGGAGTAACTTTCCGATCACGCTATTTGAATGTATTTATATTGAACATTGATCACATGGTGGGATTAAATGTTGCCGATATGACACATTGATTATACGTGACACGGAAAACCCAATATCGGTCCATAACGACGTGTTAACGATAGAAAGGTACGAATATATTTTTCGCCAGTTTACTCTGTTTCGTGTGAACAGTCTCGAAATCGGTGGAGATAATAAACACTTCGGCAATAGTTTTATTCATATATATATATATGTATGTATTTAATTATTTATGAAATTTGATCGACTTTATTCGTTTCGAAGATCGCATTTGCGAACGATTTATATTTAAGCGAGTGCGGTGTTTGCAATGCAGAACGACGTTTTTTCTTTGTTTTTTAAACCGTGCACAGTCGTCGGAGCAATTTTTTCAAAACTGGCATTACCTGTTTGCAAAAGTGTATTATAAATAGGAGCAATAAATTACCTGCCCGTCATAAGACACGTAACAAAAAGACGGGCATTTTATATCCGTGAATGACAGCGAAAGAGAGACGCACACATTTAATTACTGCAATTCGTTACGCCTTGACATTCCTAGGAAAATACACTTTCGCGATATCAAAGTGCGGTTTTTCATTGAGATAACTCCGCTTGAAATAAAATTTGCATTTGAGGCGTCAAAACGAGAAGGATAGAAGATAGAGAAAGATAAAGAGATGTAAATACGAACGATCCGGCTGTCGATATATTTGTAAAGAATATACAGGATAATACGGGACATGTTTGTAAAGGAAATAATTTTCTTCAGTAAGAAAAGCGTGGACACCACTTTTCGGGAGAGTTCAACTGATTCTCGAATTTTCCACCAATACGATCGCGCTCGCCGTTTTCGCATTTCAAGAGCGCGCGGCCGCGCATTGTTGCCCCGCGATCGGGCTATTCCCGTTCATTGTCCGCGGCGCGGTCTAGCCCGTGACTTTTCTAAATCCCGGCGTCAGGCGAGCGCCGGAACGCCTCGTCGATCCATTGTTCGCCGGAGCGTGAATTACACGCTCGCGACGCCGGCGTTAACAATCACCGATCGGGGGCCTATCGACTACCGTATTAACCGAATCGTAATGAAGAGTTGCCCACGCGAGCCGTGTCCCGCGGCCGACTCTCGGTGATAAATGCCCGCCGTTATTACGTGCCTTTAATAGCAGCACCCGATATAAATTACGCCATGGCGTATATCTCATTGTAGAGCATATCCCCGTCCCCTCTGCCCCCACCTCACCGGCCGGATCTAATTTACTCGCAGTATGGCGGCAGAGGAATCCATTTATCAATAAGCGCGGCGCGAAATTGCGCGAAAGAAATCTCGCCGACGCAATTTGTCTTCGTTCCCTTTTATCACTTACCTAAGAACGTCGTGTTCTATAAATAACCTCGGCTCGGGACCGAGATTTTGCTCGCGGCATGCTACGTCGCTTCCGTTCGATGCGACTGAGTTCCGATGACGGGGAATTTGATTGGGGTGGAAATCGATGGCTCTCCAAACTGGGAGACACGGTTTTCTTCCGTCGAGGAAAGACGACGAGAAAGACGGAGTGGAAATTGCCGAGTCGAAGGCTTCGCTCGATTCTTGGCATTTTCGATCGCCGCTCCTTCGCGTACTCGCGAAAGCCGGCCTTGAATCGGCACGCCAAGCGCCGAGAATAGACGTGTTATTTCATGTTTTTATTTATGTACGAATATCAGTAATTGGTAGCCGAGATGCCACTTCTCGGTACTCGTCATTTTTTACATTTCGGCTGCCAATTTTTCACATATAAATAACCGATGACGCGTTCCGTCATTCCCAAGCGACGGCTTTTTGGTGATTCTCCAATAACCGCCCTTTGAAACGCTAACGGGTGGTATTTACTTCGCCGAACTTCCTCGCGAACGGGTCAGCAGCGCGCAGGAGGATACTCTTATCTCGAAATTCGTGTCTTCTGGGTTCGCTTTTCAACGAACTGTCACACTCTCGACATTTGAATTTCTTCACGTCTTTGTAAACACCTTTAACGGTTCTTCGCTTATTTTCAAAGAACGCCACTTATTTCTTACCCTTGTTCGCTCTATTCAAGTTGATCTATTTTCATTTACGTGAAGCTCTCAGGTTAGGTTGTGTATGTTACATCAACACCTTACAATGTATAAATGTGAAGAGTTGCCTTTGAAATGCCCAAAACGGACGTTTCTGTCACGTAAAAATATCACGAGTGATTGGAAAATATGTTTGATAGGAATTATTTACGAATTGTGTAGTTACGTATCACCGCTTCCATTATCCTCTTTCTCCCACGTACACGCACACGCACGTGCGTATACACGACCACAGTCGCAGAATGGCGATTACACTTTTGGCTGGATAAATAATCGAAATAGAGTCTGCGGTTGGAAAATGATTGGCGCACGTGTTCCAAGCCTATGCGACGCGTGAACGACGTTCGGTAATCGAGTGTGGAAATCGGCGGGCGAGAACTGGCGTTGCGTCGGATCGGATCGTACAGATTGCAGCGGGAACGCGGCCAAAAATCAATGCCAGCGGCGACAACAAACCGTTCGAACGTGCCGCCTCGGGTTACGACGGTTATTTCGAGCGAATCCGCCTCGTCTCGCTCGTTTGGTCGTATCCTCTGTCCGCTTGATAACGCTGATTCACGTGTTCAACGTCTCCTGTTTTGCCACGCAGAAACGTGTCCCGGCCGGGGAACAGTTTCTTCTCAGCTATGGCGAATCTCTCGAGCTGAACACATTGGCTTTGTTTCTGTATTTTACATATTTAACTGCAACTCGCGAATCTCATTCACAATTGTGATATTGCGATAGAATCCTGTTCACTTCGGCGTTATTTGTATATTCTAAGGATTCGGATATGTTGATAACTCATTAACTCCTCCTTCCTTTTCGTTTTCTCCAATATATTATCAACCGACGAAGAAGAACCGAGGAAGAAGACGAGCCAAAGCTATGCCGACCCAAAGGCGCCGAACCGTCGGAGACGCAGTGTCTGAACTTGAAACGCGATATTTTGCGACTGCTCGCGAAGTAGTCGAATTTGAACCAAAAAACTTTTCAAAAAGAATTTAATTTGCAAACGCGATCGCGTTTGACATAAATTTACGACCACGAGTCTGACTCGTGATATTGAAGTTTGGCCTACAATTTTCACCACGAGTGACACTCGTCAAAATAGTGCAAAGGCTTAAACTTCGACGCGGCTCTTCAAAAGTGCGTCCAAATCTGGTGGCGCTGTTTACGAGCGATCGATCGAACAGCGTTGTTTCTCTACAACGATGGGTTATTGCGGCGTAGCCCGGCCGATCGCGAGAGAGAGCGCGTATCTCAATGACACTATTGCTCGCGCACTCGGTCACGTGATGCTTGAAACACGTTGCAATTAACGGGTAAACGGGGTTTAAGTGCGCGCATCCGGAGAACGCTTCGAGGGAGGGCGGCTGCTCGGATGCAATTATCTTAATTAATGTCATCCTTAATTGCTCTTCGCTGGCAGACGCGCGGCTTCTTCCGACGCTCGGGCGCGTCGCTCTCGCGTAAGGGACGACGCGCGCGCGCTTTTCAATCGCTGTAGCGGGACGACCGAACACGGCCACGCTGTCGAGCAAATGCGAATTCCCTTCGGTGGGAACGATCTTCGTCGTTTTGTCGTATTACGAGTTGGAAGTGAAATATGGTATTAACAGAATATTGATTAGGGTATTTGGTGACTTTGATCGGGTTCTGATAAAGGTCCACATTTTAATAACCGCATTATAATTCTGTAATAATAATAATAATATTTCCTTAACGCGTTTTATCATGACTTTACATTATTATTCGAAATAAGAATTGCCTTATTAAAACCTGATTACAACTGTCAAGAAACCAAGCCTTAGTAATGCTTGGCGTTTGCCGAATTGTACAAAACAGGGCATCTGTGAACACACCCACGATGAGAAATCTATGTCACGTGACCTTATCATTACCCTGGTAACAACGGATTCGCTACTCGTTCAGTTTTCACTTCGTTGTTTGCTTAGGCACTCTAGTGTGTACGTGATCGACATTTGAGGAATAACAGATTAGATCTTGATAAGGGAATAGCAGGGGTAATAGCATCGTAATTCAGTTCAGGACAGTACCAACAAAGGTCCATTTCCATCAAGTGCGTACAGCGCTTGTTGAGAGGATTGCTTTATCTGAATTCGATTGCGATTGTCAAGCTCTCTTAATTACCAGTGCCTTAACAATGCCTTACCAACGCCTTATTTCAATTTCTGTTCAATACCGTTAACATCAAAGACCTACGATTCGCGTGCTTTTGTTTTACGCATTTTATTGACCACGTTTAGAATTTCTCGAACCGTCAGTCTGCGACTGTCCGTCGGTCTGATAAATCTGTCGAACGAGGGCAATCGCGTCAGGGAAAAAAGACGCGATCGGATCGATGGCGGAACACGCTCGGAGGTTTAATTGCGCGCATACGGTAGGACATTAATAGTCCCGGTTACGCCGGCTTGCGCATAACTCTTTACGTAAGTCCTGTTTTACCGGTGGCTGACTTGGATAAATATAGAGTTACGATAATCGCGCTACGTAATGTTATTGTGGCTATAACAGGATGCTCGCTTATAATTGTCACACGAATTTTCCGCATTATGTTCCGCTCTGTCATCTGGATCGCGCAATAGCCGATATTTCCGTGCCCTTCTAAATATACGGGCCGACGCAAAACCGCCCTGCAAGACTATTTTCGACCTGCGCCGCCGCGACGACGCTTTTCTGCCACCGCTGTCTTCACTGTACACAATGCTCAAAGTCCGGCTTGAGTTCAATTCACGAACACGTCCTTCGTAAACGAACATCTATCCCGTCGGCTGAGCTGTACGACGGCGCGTAGTTCGATCGCGTAAAACGGGCTTTGGCGGTGTAAAACGGGCTTCGACTGTGCAACATGGAGTTCGAATGTGCAAAGCGAAGCTTTAAACAAATTCTCCGCGTGTGTCATTGAATAAACGTTCTTGAGGGCAGATGAGCTCGGGATGAAAGGTAAATGATATGTGTCGCGCATTATTTCCAGTTTTGCCCGCGTTTCCAACAGCGTTTTACATCATACCGCGATTTCTCCACGTCTTCGTTCGCTTTAACCTAACCTAACCTTTTACAGTGCGGACGGTGTAACATTTCGCAAACCAGTTCTCACCGTCCGCGATTGCGAACGAAACCAATAACTTTTGTTTTTTTTTTTTTTAACGTATTCCAGGAAAATGCGTTCGCGTGTGCGAATCGGTCTTCGCCAATATTCGGCCGATACTTTTCTCACGCAAATTTCATTTCGCGATATCTCGTATATTTCCACGCGCAACGTCGTCGCGGTGCTATCGAGAGCAACGGCTGTGCTTCTTTTCAGGCATAAAGGGAAATCTGCTCGAGGAGGTTAGAAAGAAGGGACGCGGTGAAAGAAGAAGGGGAAAAAGCGAGATTGGCGTTTCATCGAATCGGCAAAACATCGTCCGAGTTCGCGGCGGACGGCGCAGACTACTTTTTGCCCGGTTGCTGGCCCCGGCGGTGATCGCCGCAGAGATGCGGCCCGCGCGGATTAATTACGCTGGAATTTTAATCGAGCGCGCGGTTGGATGCGCGACGAAAATGCCCCGGCCATGTCGGGACGCAATGGGAGCGGATGAAGAACGCCCGACTAACGGCGTCGGCAAATAGCTCGGGGCTTATCGGATACGACTATTTTTGTCGACTGGAAAAAAATGGCCGTCGTGATCTCGCGTTTCGCAAATCAACGCGAAGAGATCGATGACCATGCGATTTCCATCGTACCGTAAACTTATTTCCCGTTTCGGTAAGATCGGCAATACCGAGAAAACAAATTAAGTTGGCAAGATAGTCATTTCGGTTTTTAGTGTGAAACAAAATGGAAAAAACCGAAATCAATTTCTTACCAACCCAATATTTACGGATTAATTGTTCGACGTTTAACAGACTGTGAAGTGGCTTCGTTTTATCTCGGTGTCCAAGGAAACATCCGGACAATCTACCTTGGGGGAGCGCCCTGCTCCGACATAAATATAATATGTATAAATAAAGCGCGTATCTGGTCTGTCCTGTTCCTGCGTTCACTCGTTACGATTCTGTGAGATGTGGAGGGATGATGATGAGTACGAGCAGTCGTTGAATGGATGGGAAACAGAGCCAAAAGTGCACCGGCACTTTTGCATCAGATTTGGAGTTTTCCGGTAATATTTCTATCACAGTTAATTGAAATATGGTACTGTAGTATGACTGAGAAATCGTAGTATTAAAAATAGTGGATAAAGATACGTAACATGTGTATTTTACATTCAGTGGAAAATTCGTTGATTTCGAGTGGTTTATAAATATACGGCGTGGGCAGACGAAAATGAGCGGTATTATGAAACGGAACCGCGAAGCGACCGGAAGAGCCGGCGAAGGACCGGACGATGGCGGTGGCGTTTGCCGGTGAGGATGCGGTGGTCTGAACGCGACTTAAGAGCGAGTCCTCGCGGCCCCCGTAGCCTTGAACTTGACTCGGAGGAATGCGGAGTGCAGTGACCCTCCGCTCTCGGGCTCGCTCGCCTCTTTCCGCGGCAGACGTGGGCGTTGTTCATCGCCTACTCCCGGGACCTTCGACCCCCTTTGTCTTCCCTGGCCAGCGCTAAAGGGCCCGTAATAACAACATCCCTTCCGACGCGCGCGCGCGGTCCGGCTACGCCCTCGGCGACCGGCTCTAATAATCTCCCCTTCCACGTGATCTGCGCTGGAATTCACACTCTTTCATTTTCTGGATCAAAATCTTCGATGGCTAACAAAAAGTTTGCAAAGTGGAGCAAAAATACGGCTTTTAAAACAACAGATACGTTTGCAACGTTACCGCGACAGAGGGACGACACATGATGACATTCGGGAGGTTCTACTGCACATTTACCGTACGACGACAAGAACCGCGCGAGTCCACCGCGTCGTTAAAAAATTGTTTACGAGCGACACGACGCGGTGACGCAATATCGGCAAGTACGGCGATCGCGTATTAACGAAAAGACAGAAGCGTAACTGTGACATAATCGCGATCTGGTAGAACAATTAACCTTGCGACGTGATGGAACGCCTCACCTGCAGCTGAGCTTTCCGACGAGCACATGTTTATCACGGATGAGTTCTCGCTAAGGTATGCGACAAATTCTCGAAAAAGTGTGTGGAAATAATGCCGGGGTGTACATTCGTGGCATTTCTATTTTTACTTGACAGGCTTCACAAAGTTCCTCGTAATAATAGCGGCGGCTATTTATAAGGAAGAAACGTTCACTGCACACGCGCTATTCCAAGAGCTTGTTTATTCGGGAAATGTTTTAGAATAATTATAATAATAGTTGGATTTTAGCGGATGAAAATATACAGGGTAATTTGCTTTTTCGATGCTTTGGTCGGGGACCAACGCGAAGCTGCAAAATTTTGTATTTTTGTATCGTTGGTATAATAAGTTGTATACGGCGAGGAAAGTTGCATCGTGGGAAATACTTTTTTAGTTTTACTTAAACCTAAAAATATACCTGTAAAGGTGTAGTTACCGCAACTGGTAACTTTCAGTTACAGGTCTGGTTACTTTTATTGCAAAATGTACTTTCCTGTAACGCTACAGCGAACACGTAGGAACAAAAGTGACAGGAATAATGATAATTATTATAATTGTAACAGTAACGATAAACCGAATATTTACATGTGAAGACAGAACTATAGAAGACATACATAGATAAAAGTGAGTTTGCAGAAGTGACTGCTTATAATGACAGGCTGACAAAGGCACGTTCATCGTTAACGAATCTTGTAGTTTTTACTGTCAACGATGATAAACCGTACTGCCCTCATTTCGTTTATTTCGTTCTTGGTAAAATAGCAATGCGCGTGATAGTAAATATTGGTCTTTCGCATACACATCTCCGGTCCCTGCTGCCACAGACGATAATGTTTGACATTTGTTCACCGTACTTGTACACCATGTTATGGTATTATCAAGGCCAAAGCATTGCCTTAAAACACGTAACTATCCGAGGCTGCTACAAAGCACTTCTGACTCGCCTTGTCACGGCCTGTTCAGGCCTTCTCGGCAAGTACCACGTAATACGCGTAACGTTGCATAAACGTTTGTTTATTGACATAGGTCGACGTACTTGAAGACAATACAGTACACACTCGTTATACAACCACGCGGAGGATCAATGCGAGGAGGATCAATTTGATAAAAAGGTTGTAGACTCTGGTTACGAAATAAGGCCAGACGACTAAATAAGGACGCTAAATGGTCGCAATGAAAATAAAACGTCGAGGACATCTCGATTATAGTCACGCGCTGGCCATTGCGGTTGCGCGATTTCTGCAATTATTTTGTCGCGATTGTAACCGCGTCACGAAGACTCGCGATCCAGAAATATGAATGACAGAAGTCGTTATCGACGTAATCGATCGTCGCCGTTAATTCGACGGCGTCCCGAGCGAATTTTATTTTCCCGAAAATGGCACGTTTGCAACTTTGATCCTTATTTGCCGCATCAATTTTATCGTAGAGGAAACAAATCTTTTTTACGCGTAATACGTGATGCAACGGCGCAACGAATCGTTGGAATAACTCGCATCGAAATATCCGCGAAACGAAACTTTTCGTTTTTATGCCTTTATACACCTCATCGCGCGCGCGTTCTAAATTTACCTCTTTAGAAAAGACATTTTGTGAAGAATGTTTCGTTACGTGTCGTTGTTGCGTAAAGCCGCATGCAATTAAAACTGGTACGAATTTTTTTTTTTAATTTCAAACACCAGTCACGTACGGCTTCATTTTTAGTCGATACATTAAATGCGTTATTTGTGTTTCGCACTCGGGACGTCTGTACATTACGCAAACATGCCTAGTTCTTTTTTCCTTCCTTTTTCGCTTCTTATCATTTAGCCAGCGATCGAGTTAAATCGTAACAGCGTCAGGACACCTTTGCACGATACTTTATTAACGGACG
Source organism: Nixonia krombeini (assembly GCA_022817245.1). Lineage (NCBI taxonomy): Eukaryota > Metazoa > Arthropoda > Insecta > Hymenoptera > Scelionidae > Nixonia > Nixonia krombeini. Next base: position 12,702 of record JABFPT010000919.1, on the reverse strand, counting down.
ATACGCGCTTTCGTGAAACGCGTTGCATCAACGCCATTGCGAGAAAGTTGATAACGGCGTTGCCGCGGTAAGAGTCGACGTATTCGCAGTGTCTCCTTCTTTCGTACTCTTGAGACGGTTTTACTCTTCTCATTTTCCCATACATATGTTATTTTGTACAATTTTCGTCGTATCTGCGATCTTCGCATTTTTCAATACTTTACCTATTTTAATCTGTGTTTTCAGTATATCTATCGTTCTTCCACTTTTCGCGATATCTTAGGTTTCCTTATTTTCCGGAAAATTTCCGTTGTTCGCGTCCCTCGATACATTTGTCTTCTCAATATTCTCCTGTACATATTTTCGTCCTCATATCTTCCAATATATTTTCTCACTCGTCGAACGGTTCGTTGTCTGGAAAAAAAATGCACCGTCGAACAGTCCGATAACAATCGCACTTGCGAGACATCGGCTTTTTTTATCAATAGATTCATTCCAATATACCTTTCCCGATAAACGTGTGTATAATCGACAGGCGTTTTCTATTCGCTGCCGCGTGTCCGTTACACTTGTAACGTACGAAATCCATGTAATTGGTCAACCGTGACGGAGTTTTCAGCGCGATATTCATCGTTTAATATTAATTAGCTGTAACTATATCATACCCGTTTACTGTATCTCGCAACCCCGCCATAAACAGATTCCCGATCGTTAACTGATCCGGTGACGCGGCAGAAACGCGGCAGAAACGCGGCTAATTACCAGACCGAGTCCCCAGAGAATACGAGCAGTTCGCGATTCGGAAACGCAGATGGAGTTAAAGCCAAGCGACAAAATTGAAAAATGAAAGCGATGTCATATTTTTTTAATTATCCACGTCGACAATTCGGAAAAATCGAATGTTGACGAAGCGATCGCGAAAATCGTTCGCGGAAATTCACGAGCCGGTCACGGAAATTGAGGAATCGATCGCGCACTGCGTTTGTTTAAGGCGGTGGCGCGTCCAGTTGCGCGATCGTCATTGTACTTTATCCGCTGATAATCAATGCGAGGACGTGTTACAAACACGATTGTCAAGTCAGCCAGTGAGTTACCTTTGTTGCCGGCCGTCTATTTATAGCGCGATGACTCTATCGAACCGACGGAGGAATTTCAGTACATGCACGCGCGCCTACCACGTACTGCAACGCGCGCGCGCGCTGGCGCGTAGTGTGTGTGCGTGTGTGTGGTAGCATGCACACGTTCGAAATAAGTAAACGATGTCACGTTGTCCAACCTCTTATCTTTACTCCTCCGCTCGACCAGCGTGGTCGATATTGTCTCGACCTCCGCTTCCAGACGTTGATTAATCGCGCGAAATTAATGAATTCATTAGCGTTGCGTTACTCGCTTTCCGCTCTCGCGAGGTGGACGATGGTTTCGTTATTTTTCACTCTTATTCGCGTAGAACGAATGTTCGCGTACTTTTTTTTTCAGCAAAATAGTGTACGTTTATCAATATCCGTTTTAAGTAATACGGTAAACATGAAATGCCTTGTCACCGTGACTCTTTCCGCTATGCTTCTTGTATCACGATGCAGCTACTTTTGTCGGTGTCGCGAGAAGTCGACGTTTCGACGTAGCGTCTGGATCCCCGCGGTGATTCGCGTCCGCGGGTTATCGATTCGCTTGGTCGTTTATTCCGGGCGCGCGAGAGACCGCTTCGAATGGAAGACCTTTGGGTTCCATCTGCCGGCCTTTCCGTTTCGAAGCGCATTTCGAGCATTGTCGTAGGAATCTCCGGCACGCGGCATTGACTTTTAGACATGATTACGCCCCTTCACGTACGTTTGCGAGAAAAATATACGACCCAAGTCTCTTTCGATCTTAGTACGTTTTTTTGAAAATCAAAAAATAGTTAGAGTTCTGGGTAGTTCTGCTGTAGTTCTAATGTTCTTGACTGGTTCTAGAAAATAATCTGGCGAATTTTTCAAAACACACGGCATCAAAGTTGAAAAGTCGGAACGGTTTTTTCCAAAAAAAAAAAAACGTTCTTGCAGTCGAATGCGATGCAATTGTGGTATAGATTTCAACTCCTTGTGGAAGTTTTAATTACGGTTCTGGTACCAACAGTTCTAGTTTTATACCCATTACTATTCTATTACTTTTTTTTTATTTCTCATATTTTTCGATACATTTTTGTCTTTTCCACGCTGTCGCAGTGATACCGTCCAAATTCGACAATCAGCTCCTTAATCGTTAACAGTAACTAGATTTAACTAGTTCTTTGATCATACAACGTAGTACGCCTCTCAAAGCGTTGTACGCCACTCGACCGATTGTTGGAAATTTCACAACAAAATATTTGCCAGTGTCGAAACCCGTACACCCGGTAGCATTCCGTCGCGTGGTTCGCGCTAGTGTTCGCCATTATCGCATTCACCGCACTCGTGTCGCAACACCTCTTTATCAATCACCGCAAAACATTCTTATTCCCAGCTGAGCATTCTACAGCACGATTAATCCCCGTTTAATAAACTTGACAGCGATTCCCTGAAATGCAGTAGAACAGCGAGTGCTCGTATCCTTGATACGCTCTCGCGTCAGTGCCGCGTCACGAATTCGCAGGTTCTCTAAGAATGGCTGGTTTGTTTCAGAAGACGTGGGCTACAGAAGCGTCGAGATCGCGTCAGCCTTCACGCACCTGCCTCAAAAAGGTGAGCTGATAATATTCTTGTAAAAACGGGAAAAAACGCCTCGAATAAGTAAATAAGAGCAAAGCTCAAGGCGGCGCAATTGTGGCACGCGCCTGGTCGGTTTAAGGTATCGAAAATGAAACGTCTCGTTTCGCAATGTTTATTTATAACACTGTAACTCCGACATTGAAGTCCCGAGTAATGTCGCGCTTTTTTTTCAGAAACTCGTCGACCGTCCGCGCCCGACGGACAATGGGAAACGGTGATTTTATAAATAATTCTAGATACGAAGTGCGCGTTACGTAAACGGATAAAAATATCTGCCGTTAATCGCCGGTTCGCGAGTGGATGGCATTTCCACGCAGTTTCCTTGGACCTGATGCGCTTCCCGCGGAAACGCGCACTCGAGGAAACGAGTGTCAAGATCACGCGGCCGATCGCTGATCGCGACGGTTAATTATCGAGTTATTGTACGGAATGCGTTGCCGGCGCGAGTTCGTTGCTGTGTGAAGTGGCGCGTAACAGCCGTTGAAAAATCGTGTCCGCCTTTAATTAAATAAATCTCGCGCTTTCTGCCATTGGTCGCGGGCGCAGCGGAGGAAACGCGTAATTAAGTAACCGATCGCCGCTTTTTGCGGACGCTGCGCCGTGCGTTTTTGCGCAAACCTAGTGTTCACGAGGGTACACCGATATTAATCCGCAATTCATTCAACCGTTTATCGATCATTATCGGCGCGAGGTGATAACGAGTAATTAATACGTTTAAGAATTG